>QVNW01000952.1:0-31147 GCA_014825475.1 Pseudomyrmex flavicornis | reverse complement strand
AGAGAGAGAAAAAACACCGCTCGGGGAGAGAAAGAAAGAAGGGATACGTGAATGGTCAAGAGGGAGCGGGAGAAAAAAGGGGGAGAGACAGAGATGGAGCGAAAACGAGGAGGAAAGAGAGGGATTATGATGGGCTCGTGGACCCTGCCGCGATCATTCTGTACCAACACGCCGCGCCGGTAAGGTTTCGCCGCGGCGTACCTCGTGGACCACCCCGGGAACACCACGAGGAACCAGCGTTCTCCAACGAGGTCACTTTCGCGTTCGCAGAAAAAAAAAAAAAAAGAGAGAAGCTGCCGTCGGATAGAACCGTCGGTGTTTCACCGGTGCGCGACTCGACTTCCTCCAACTTCTTTGTCGTCCTTCCTTTGGATGCGAATTGCCGAGTCGCGACGACAGGACGCTGCAGGACGAGACTCGGGAAGTGCTTCGGTGAAAGGTGCCGTGAGAGAGTTTGTTTCTTTTCGCGAGAACTCTCATGATTCCGTCGGGACCAGCTTCTTCGTCTACAGTCGCCGCGACCGAGTTCCCAACCGGCGATTCTCGACCAGGTACCCCCGAAAAAAAAAAAGGATTCGGCGATCATCTCGAAAAGAGACGTCCGGTTTTAAATCCTACCAATTTGAGGGCTTAAGGCTCGAAGGCTTCTAATCTTTTCACACGCATCGTCGTTCGTCAGAAGTAACATTTTCCCAAGTACTTTTGCACGGCGTTTGAAAACGATCATGTTTTAGGGATCAGTGCGCGATGCGCCCCGGTGATTCGCTTTTACTCCGGTCGTTCAAAAACAACTTCCCGTGCAGAACAAGAACCTGAGAATCTGAGTGAACAATGAAACGTATATTGACTTTTGTAAGAAAAAATTACGATAATTAGACCAAGAAGCGATTTCCGTCACAACGAATCGTCAAACGGCTCGAGCGAATGTTACTCGGAAACCTCGAGAATTAAGAAGAAAACTCGGTGGCTAGTCGCAGATCGTTTACGGGGGCTCTCGCGACGAGTTCGGCGGAAATTATTCCGTCAAGATCGCAATCGCGCAAGCAGCTCGGCCCAGCAGCGATCAGGTTTCGCCCCCCGAGAAGAAATCTCTCACTCCTCCGGCGCGCGTTCTCCGCCGCGTAGTGTGTCGGGGAAGGATTGCCGAGGTCGGACGACAAGCCGCTCGGTCGGATCTCGCGCGTCTAATTATGCGAGCCAGTGGATATTATGGGTCGCAAAATGAGACGTGAAACGGCGACACTTTGTGATCGCGCGAACAAGAAGAGGAACAGTTACGACCGCGGGACTGCTCGCGGAAGAAACGATCAGGATTTGGCGCGGCAATTATTTTCGATAAAAAAAAGAGGAGACCGATTCAAATTGTGCGATCGGCATTAAACGAGAAGAGCGAGAGCGTGCAATTGTTCCCGCAACCGCGAGTCGTGTCGAAAAGAACGTGCAATTGATACCTTTGATACTTGACTGCTTGTTTCATTACGGTGAGTAATTACTCGATTACGACGACTTTGGCGGAAGTTTATCTCGATGTTTGACGTAACTGACCGTTTCGCGACGGCTCTTCGCTATATTTGTTTTCTCTTCGTGAAATTTCAAATATTCGATTTTTACGAAATAAAAAATCACTTCTATAAGTGACTAATTATTGTCGTTTAATCAATTGTATTAGAAATACAGTAAAATCTGAAAATTGATAATTTAATAAATTTAATAAATTGTATTAGAAATACATTAAGGTCTGAAAATTTAATAAATTGATAATTTAATAAATTTAATAAATTGTATTAGAAATACAGTAAGATCTAAAAATTGTACGATAGCATTTTAATGGCGGTTGTGAAAATTTATATTGAAAATTTTCGCGAGACAAATTTGAATGAATTGGCGCGATAAATGTGCAATTAATACAGGAACATTAATTATATCTCTTATATAATGTATTTGCGCAGTTTGCCGCTAATAAATTTAACTAAGGAGACACATTTATGTCGTCCGATGGTCTGATAAAAATATTAGACGATTACACGCGGATAAAATATCAGGATAAGTTAATTGCGCTATTCGGAACGAGAGTGGCCGCGGTGCGTATTAATTCTGATGTTATTTTACCGCGACTTTATCGCGCGTTTGATTCAATTTTCTTTTTGCACTTGCAGCAGAAATTGTAATGAGATTCTTTCGCGTAGAGAAAAGCAGCAGCATCGCGCGAAGCCACGTTCGCGGACATTCCCGCGCACGGAATTGCAAGTCTGTCGTAACAGGATCTCGTTAACAGGTAGTCGATATGGTATATATACGATGATGGTGTACGGTGGCGGTCGGTACTCGATAAAAGCGTCGAGATAAGCTTTCGCGATCACCGTTCGCGCGCACACAAGATCGCGAGCACTGTAAGAATCCTTTTATCTGTTCAATTTTTCTTTTCTACACATTTATGTGTTTAGTTTTTTTTTCTTTTTTTCTACCAATATGGCATTTGGTTTCTAAATTTATATTTATCTCTCTTTCTTTCTTTTCTCTTTTTCAAAACTGAAAATTTGTAAAAAAAACATTAACATGTCTTCTAGACGAGTGTAGACCAGACAATTTATTCCAAGATAGCGTACAACTGCAAATCGAGATAACGAACCTAGAAGAGCCTCGAGGATTTCTGTCTGGCTTGGTCGCTGAACTGGCAATGATTTACCGATGTCTCGGCAGATTAATAGGCAGAGCAGCCCCCCTTTTAACGGCTCGCCGCGACTCGCCCGAGAGTTCATCTCGCAAATGACCATTCCGTTATGTGCCTCGACTTTGCTCTACTTTGCAACTGTCACGAACAATAGAACGTGTACTCCAGTCATCGATCGTTTCCCTTCTGTAATCTCGTACAAATTATTTCTCACGAGAAATCGAGAGAACGTTCTCCCCAAGTAATTTGGTGCAAAAACAAATGGAACACGTCACAGCCGATCAAAAAAGGTCAAGATGATGATTTCTTCGACGCTGTGGCTCCATTATCGCAAAAATAATTGCCACCGTTTGTTTTCAATCGCGGAAAACCGCGTAAAAACAATCGGGCGACTTATTGCGAGGGGAAGGAAAACGACGTAAAATGTTGCGGTTAAATGACATCGTCCATTAAACACAACAATCTCACAACAACGGTTATCGTGTCGAAATGGGAGTGGGTACAAGCATCTCGACTGTATGTGTCGCTGTGTTTTTCTCGACGCCTTTTAAACGAGGTGAAAAGCGCGTTTTAAAACTGTCGCGCGTTTTACGATCGCGCGCTATTCAGACCGCGCGCGCGGAAATGTGTTATTTGTGCCGTGAGTGAAAATACTTTACATGATGCATCATCGTCGATTACTTTTACATGCGAGTACGCGAGTATTATAATATGACAAGCGTTCATATTGGAACTGGTCCTCTTGGATCACCGGAGAGATTATTTCTTCTAGATCATTTAAGGACGCGCGCACACGCGAGAGAAACGCTCAGGATAATGACGGTCCGAACTATATAACGTAATGCGCGACGTAAATGATCGATAATAAAATCGACTACTCCGTTATCCTCAGATCGGAATACGCGATAGTAATTGTGATTATCTTGGACGGGGATTAGTCCTCTCGATCAGAGGACGAACAAAAGACACTGACAATGTTTATAACAACGTAAAAAAAGCTATTTTTATAATATTATAAAATAATATATATATTTTTATGATATTTATCATAAATATTATAAATATTGTATGATAAATATAAAAAGTGTTGTAATTATTACGTGCATTGAGAAAGAGAAAAGCTCTCTCTTTACAAGAACACTTGATTTTACAAGAACACTTGATAAATATTACCAAAAATATTTATGATAAATATTATAAAATATTAATTTTTTTATATTATAATGTATATTATAAATGTATATTATACAAATAGTATAAAAATTATTATAAATATTTTATGATATCAAATATAATATTTTATAATATTAAATATTATATTTGATATTATAAAATATTTATAATATATAAAATATTTATAATAATTTTTATACTTTTTGTATAATATACATTATAATATAAAAATATTATAAATATTTTATAATATTTATCATAAATATTTTTGGTAATATTTATTAAGTGTTCTTGTAAAGAAAGAGCTTTTCTCTTTCTCAATGCACGTAATAATTACAACACTTTGTTTATCTGAAATATTATAAATAGCACCATTCACCGTTTCTCTCTCTCTCTCTCTCTTTCTATATATGTGAGACGTTGCAATTGCCATATAACATGTAACAATATTTCGAGAAGATTTAACATGCCGCTTGTTTTGTACATATTTAAGAGAGGATATATACTTCTTAATGAAAAGTTACTTCTCCCGGGATAAATTAGTACGGCTGAATGTTAATAAGGTGCTTTCTCGAAAGCGCGTCATAAAAATTATGAGTTACGATTGGACAGAGTAGCGGGAACGTACGATGTAATGTGCGCGCGCGCGCGCGCGTGTGTGTGTAATCAACGATTACAATGTTTCAACGAATATCTTTTGTGTTTTCTTTTTATGTTCTTGTAAAGAGAGCCTCTCTTCTTCTTCTTAATGTACGTAATTACTCCTCGGTGTCGTTGCGATCTTTTCGAGAACTCTCCATTCAACTCTCGGTCAATTTGGCTCATTCGACCGGACAGGTCCTGTCAAACATTTTTGTTTTGCAATCAAAAACGTTTCTTTTTCTTATTTATTTTTTTTTTTTTTCAATAAATTATGTTTCAGAAAATTGGCATATTTTTTAATCTTACGTACATTACGTAGAATCTTTTTCTCTGTATTGCTAAGGGAAACAAAACTTGTGCTTTTCTTGCGATTCTTGTGAAATTTAATAACTCGATTTCTCTCAGTGCACCGAATTGTTCTAGTAATACACGCGCGTAGTGTATTATTGACAGTCGCGCGCGTCAACCGGTCCTCACTGGTACTCGCTCGTTCTCCCCTTGCGCGCACCTCCGCGCGCGTCCAAGTATAGATATTTCTCATCTTCTCTTCCTTCCACTGCTACCCAGTTCCTATACCTTCTTCTCCCGTCTCGCAGTCCCTTTTGCGTCCCTACCTCCTCTCGGTTTTTCTTTCTCTCTCTCTTTCGCTCTCGACTTTCTCGGTCAACCAGCAGGACCGAGCAGTTCCTTTACCCCCCCGGCTCTCGTTTTCTTCTGCGTATGTGCGACGTCGAGTGTGTGTTCTTAGCTTCCAGCTTCGTTAAGAGGAGGACTCCGATCGAGTCGTCGTCCTGGCTGGTGCTCCCTCGTGAAAATCTAGACTCGATTTCCCCACGGGAGATCGTTTCATACGCTGGCTCGAGTTTTTGCGCGTTATCTTATTATCCTAGAGAATACAATTAACGACTCGCACCTGTACATCGGCGCGTTTCCGATTAAGTTTTTAAAATTCTGAAACAACTTCGCTCACATTCCCTCACAGTTCTCCCTCTTCTCTCGCAATTCACACTCCGAGATCGCAATCTACTATATCGAGGAACGAAGTTGTCTCTCTGTTGTTGGGAACACGTTCGATTTCGCAGCTTAAAATGTTCGTGCAATTTGATTTCTTTTAACTAGTTGACAATTCTTTCAAGAAAATTGCTCGTTATGGGGTCTGCTGCGCGCTTCGTTGGCGCGTTAAAATGGCGGAAGTAAATCACACGCACACACTTCTTTTCGAAAACCGTTAAGCATTCGAACAATTTAATCGCATTCGCGAGTTACGATCGCATTTTACGATTCGGCAGCTTATGCGCGCTGACGGCGGCTCCTGTCACGAGGATTATGCAAACACGATGTGTGTACGTATACACGCGCATATATAGATATATATAATATTACGAGCTACCGTGCTCATTACAACACGCGAATAACGCAGCCGCGCGGAATTGGCGATTAGCTCGTTCAGCAACAGACGCGGTGGCGCTTATTGCCTTTCTACATTGCCCCGATCTCTGTTCGAGCCAGCGAGATGTTTTATCGCTTATAATTCCGCGCATATATTTCGTATAAAAAAAGACAAAAAAAAAAAAAAAGAAAAGATAAACGAGAGAAAAGGATATCGCGTATGCCCAAGTGATATACGCGGTTTATTTACATTCCCACTGTGATCACAAATGCATTTTATATATTACACGCCGGTTAATATCGGCGGCCGATCGCGTGAGTTAGGATATAGATAGGCAATATTACTTGCACGTACAGAACAGACGCGCAGCGCGCGTGTGTACACGTGTACGTACACGTACGTGTGTATACCAGTTCCGCGGCAGGAACGTAATTGCTACTACTGTATATGTGTAGCAAGAGTTGGCGATTTCGAGAGAATACGTGTAATAAACATCACAAGTAAATTATCTTTTTTCTTCTCTCGCCTACTCGCGCAATTTTGTCGCCTATAAAAATATCGCAGATTAGAATTATATAAAACGGAGGGCTTTTTAAAATTCGAATCGCGTGGTATTGAAGTTAATTAATGTGTATGGGCGCTGACGAGATTACATACACTTGCTTTATTTTTTTTTTTTTCTTTTTTTTTTTTGATACACCGTTACCTCGAAGAGCCCCGCGCACACGCACACACGATTGAAATGGTTTATGCGACATCGTTTGTACAATGTAGCCGCAAAGTGACACTTAATGTTGACAGAAGCAGAAGTGTTTCATCGATGAGCTTCTCGCTCGAGGACTCGCGCGTTTCCAGCTACGTCACTGTTTCCCGTAGGCAGAGCGAAGCGAAGCTTATATAGCTTCAGGTCTCTCGCGGAACCTGGCCTCGCCGGGCGCGGAAAGATACTCGAGAGAGTCCAAGACGATTATGGTACATCGGTTCGACATTACACCTTGCGAGCGCCTGGCGGACATGGCGCGGCGCCCGATTTACCTCTCGCTCTCTCACGTTGCACAAACTGTTGATACAAGCGGAGTTAAGTTACGACTCCGCAAAGTCTATCACTTACCCCGCCGTTTCGCGTCACACTCTGTTGCGTTTTACCTTCAGCCACGAACACGTTGTCCTATCTTGGAGTCCAAGGAAAGATATATATATATATATTCTTGTAGTCGCCTGTGCGAAAGTCCGAAAAATATCTTTTCCGCCGAGATATCTTCGTGTACATTACCAAGTCTGGCAGCACACCTATAAATTATTCGCTTCCAATTCGCCAGATACAATTTCTCTCTCTCTCTCTCTCTCTCTCGCACAATTTCTTTCTTTCAATTAATTTCTAGAAGAAATCATTGGTTTTTGAATATATATCGTTAAGAATTGAAATGGAAAAAATTGCAAAATTATTTTACAAATTTAACAAATAATAACAAATTATAAAACTTGTGAAAATAGTCAACAAAGATTATTAAGAGCTAATATGTATAGAGCCGAATATACGTGCAGATATACGAGACAATAAGTATATAAAATTTGACAAATAAATAAATAAACATATATATATATGTATATGTATATGTACATGTCAAATTTTATACTTAATGATCCAATATATATTTGTTCAAACATGTAAATTAATACATATGGAAATTCGAATTAAATTCATTTAAAAAATTCATATAGGATACTTAGTTTGCATTTTATATATAAAATATAAAATATAAAATATAAAATTTTTATGTATTTTATAAAACTTCCTAATAATATTTAAAAATTCCATTGCGAGAAAACATCTTGATCAAAATTCGAATCCCGCGCATTCTGTGCAAAATAATGTTATTTAGTTGAGTAAATTTATATATATGTGTATACATATATGTACACACACACACGCACACACACGTATATAAATTAAGATATTGAGTTGTAATTTATCGATTTCTCTTACTAAGAAAACCAGTTTATATCAAGTGCAATGATTAATTGAACCTTTATTTTTTCGTTATCGCGACTGTGATGCATTGATTTGTCCTTGATTTCACTATCACGTTTGGTTTTTTACTGCTGTAACACACACACACACACACACACACACACAAACACACACACACACACAAAATCGCTCGATGTAACAGGTATAATATAACATACGGTAACTCTTTAAGGAAGCAATTATCTGATAGAGCGCTCCGCAAATACTTGTACAAAATTGTTTATTTCTTCTTCCGATGCTTGCAGGAAAAAAATGACGATGCGCAGCAATGGTCTTCTGGTGATCCTGCGATCGTTTTTGGTCGCCGCCGTCGCCTCGACGTTACCGGGGACCTGGATGTAAGTATTATTTTTTTCTTCGCGCCTCGATGCGGCAGTTTTCTTTTTTATCGCACACGTTAAAGGTGCTAATTGGTTTCACACGCGTATTTATAGTTACACGGGACGCGACTATTTTTTTCATTAAGCTCACATGTCTCTTAAAATAAGCCGATGTCGAAGGACATGGAATGCCCTACTTTTGTCGCCAATCGAAGGATGAACTATCGATGGGGTGTCGTTCTTAATGCTCCATTTTTTCCAAACATTGTTCCATGGAACTGTCACGAGTTATACAATTATCACGATCTTCACATCGCACACAAGTAACTAAAAAAATTTTGATTAAGATGTTAAGCAATTGAAAATAATATTAAAAAGAGATATAATATCGTTAGTGTAACACTGTATGAGAGATATTATGAGATATAATATACAATATTTCAAAGAGATGAGTTGAAAGACTTTTCACGCGCTCTTTTAATTTATGGACCTTTTTGTCCCTTTGGCGCGTCGTGAGAAATACGAACGAAAAATCCGTCATGCTCCAAAAAATCTCAGCGTTCGGAGTTTGTTCCCTCGTGTTCGATCGTGCCCGGCTTCGTTCGGGAGTGTGTCTAATCTCTGAATTGCTATTTTCGCCCCTGTGTTCTACCCCGCGTGAGCATGACCAATCACCGAATGGTCTCGGACATTCGTGCTCTTTTGTAAGCCCGTTCAAATCCCTCAGACTTTTTTCTTCGAGTAGAATTTTTACTTCACGAATTAGGATGAGCATTATTCCGCAAACAGAATTCTCGTTTATTCTTAAAGCTTTCATCGCTTTCATCGTCAAAATCAGCGCTCGTACAAGCTAGTTTGGAATCATTGACGATTAGCTCATATAATATGTGAATAAATATTTATATCGAATTAGAAATTACTTAATGCCCAATTAAGCAAAAAACATTTATCTTTGAAGTTGTCACGGATTTATCTTCACGGATTTTAAATATCATATCGGTGTGTTCAGACATTGACGATTTCAGTCCAATCACCTGCGGCTAATCGCCTCGAGACACCCCGTATATGTACGAACGTGCGCCACTGCGGATGTAGCCGCAATCTCTTAGGAGACACGGGGCATTATTTTTCGGACCCGCGGCGGCCCACGACGACGCGCGGCTCCGGTGCTTCGGTGTATACGTATACGAGCGAGCGTTGCGTGGGCCGTACCCCGTCGAAATATTATCGCTCTTTCTTTCCCCCGTCCCCCTCCTTCGCTCTTCCATCGTCATTCTCCCGGTTCGCAAATGTCCGCGCCATTGTTTTAGGGGAGTGTAAAACCGATGATATATCGCCGCCCGAGCGTGTTCGAGAATATTAATGTCGTTTATTACACACTCCCTAGATATGCTTGCACGGGCTTTTACAATATTCCTCGCTGTAACATTTAGAAAACGGGGATGTTTCGATAGAACACACCGCGCGAGAAATATTCGCGCGTCTCCGCTCTTATACGCGAAACCGGAGGATGAATTTTTTTTTTTTTTTTTCACTCGTGTCAACTCGACAGATGAATATTTTATTATTTTATATTGGAGGAACGTGTGCGTGTCTTTTTATTATTTGTAATAAAAAATTTAATGGAAATAAATTTTACGTCTTCTCGCGCTATATCTCTTATACTCTTCAGAAATAATGCGCGCTGTTCATACATCTTAAGCGGTCGCATCACATTGCCAACAACCTCAACGAGTATTCACCTGAGTCACGCTCGGACAGGTCGTCCGGATTGCATCGAGTAGCTGTGCAGGTTGTCGCGGCTTATAGGCACCGCGCAAATCGCCACCGAACGAACACGATCGACAGACAATGGGACAGACAACATCCGAACGCAAAATATAATTGAAGTTTGATTGTTTTTGCTCGTTTCAGAAGTGCCTCAAATTCAAATCCGTTTATGTTTATTTTTTTTCGCACTTTTTACTAATGCTTTGTTGCAAAAAGATCGCGATCGCTTAATTAATTCTTTGGATCAAAATTGAAAGAGAATCGATCGAGTGTATCTCGTATACTCTAATGCTCGACAATTTGTTTTGGCAATTGATGCACGAAATGCGGGAATAAACGCGATTTGTTCGTGACGTGGATTTTTGCATTATTATATGATACTTTCGTACGCGGACACTCGCCCGTTTCGAATTTCACAGATTGGGTTATTCTTCTTTTTTCCGGCCGTTCCCGGCCGCGACTTCTGCCTTTGACGATACCGTTCCATCATCTCGCTCGGTTGACTCACAAATGTGCCATTAAGAACCCCGCGCGCCGTCAAGAGAAAATCCACTCCGCGCCCACGGACGATAGCGCGTCACCCCGCACCGAATTTATATAATCGGCGTAACAAATCTCCAGGAGTTGGGGACGCCGCTGTCGTGGCGTCGCTCACGATGCTAGATCGCGATAAAATTATAAACGGTGTGAATAAAACAACGATATCTTCGAAATTCTATAAAGAGAAAAATGATAAAGCGTTAAAAAAACTTTTCACCGAAAAATATAAACAATCTCAAAAATACTTGAGCAACTTTTGAAAGTTTCTTTAAAATGCGTGTAAATAGAAACCTGGGTCTGCGACATCTTCCGCAATTGGAAGCGGCCCGATCGACGGGGGAGTACGAGGCCAGTGCTTCCGCGATCTGCGGTTCGAAGGGACTGTCCCAAGGCCAGGGAAAGCTCTGTCAGCTGTCCGTGGATCACATGTCCAGCGTGGCCAAGGGCGCGAAATACGGCGTTATGGAATGTCAGCATCAGTTCAGGGACAGAAGATGGAACTGTTCCACAGTTCATGACGAGACCGTGTTCGGTCCAATACTTAGAATAGGTATACTTCGAACCTGATCTTCAAGAATTGTAGCGTTGCGATAGAAACTACTTTTTTTTCATGTAAATTGTTTCAAAATATTTTTTAAATGATTATTGATTATTATGCAGCGAGCAGAGAAACCGCGTTTGTTCACGCGATTACCGCTGCTGGCGTGGTCTACTCCATCAGTCGGTCTTGCCGAGACGGCCAGCTATCGTCGTGCGGCTGTTCGAGAAGCAACAGGCCCAGAGATCTAAATCCCGATTGGATTTGGGGTGGATGCGGGGATAATCTCGAATACGGCTACAAGTAAGTACCTACGCTCGTAGGTTGTGTAGAATTTTATGAGTTTTTGCGAAGAAGAAAGAGATTGATGACGCGCAAGAAGATCTTCGATTGTTCATATTGTTTTAGAGTGCAAAGTACGCGACAAACGATTGTTTTTTTACATTTACAGATTCACGCAGGCGTTCGTTGACGTGCGGGAACGCGAACGTACCTTCAAGAGAGGCAGTCGGGAACAGGGCAGAAGCTTGATGAATCTGCACAACAATGAAGCCGGACGCAGGGTAAAGTTCGTTCTTTTTTTAGTTCAGCACACGCGAGGAATTTCTTTTTTAAATGTCGCGTCCTCAAACGTACAGAGGCGTATCGATTTTTCGAGATCCAACATTTGAATTGGTCATGCTGAACTAACTTGTTGCCATTTTACGAAACCGTAACGTGTGTGTTGTTCATCTATTCTTCCGTAGGCCGTCATCAAAAGGTCCAAGGTGACGTGCAAATGTCACGGCGTTTCCGGAAGCTGCAGTCTCATCACTTGCTGGCAACAGCTTGCGTCGTTTCGCGAAATTGGTAAGTGCCGCGATCTTACAATCCAAAATATATCCATAAAAAAAATCAACACGTTGTATTTTTTTTTTGTTTTTTACATTTTCAGGCGACTTTTTGTTAGACAAGTACGACGGCGCGACCGAGGTTAAAGTAAATCGGCGAGGTCGTTTATCCATGCGCGATCCGAGATTCTCCGTGCCCACTGCCAGTGATCTCATTTATCTAGATGATTCGCCGAACTACTGTCTTCCAAACGATACACTAGGATCATTAGGTAGCGAATAAGTTCTGTTTCTAAAGTCTTTTTTTTTTGCGTAACTTTTATTACTCTTTCTAGTTTTTTGTTTACGTAACTATCGACAGCAAACTGTCTTTTTTTTTTTTTTTTTTAATAGGCACACAAGGCAGATTATGCAACAGGACCTCATCCGGCATGGATGGCTGCAATCTTCTTTGTTGCGGCAGAGGATACAACACGCAGAAATCGACTATTAGAGAAAGATGCGACTGCAAATTTCACTGGTGTTGTTTCGTCGAATGTAAGACTTGTGTGAAAAATATCGATATTTACACCTGCAAGTAAAAACATGCTATTATTTATTATTTTTATAATCCTTGTTTCTGATCTTAAGGCTCCTACGTGTGGATATTCATTCATTATACTATTCTGTAACAGTGGCATTATCATTTTACAGTCAATGAAGTTTAAGTGACACAAGACACGTTATATCACTCTTCTTTTCTCTATTAACACTTTGCCGACCGGCTATTTCAAGCCAAAAACAATCTCGGCTGAGATAATTAAGAATATAATCTAGAACGCTCTTATAAAAAAAACTCTTATATTGCCTTCAGGTTTAAAAACTGCATAAACTAATGTAAGTGCAAACACGAGTTGACCGGTCAGCAAAGTGTTAAAATACGTAATTACTCTCGTACTTAATTTAATTAAAACTTTTTTCTTCACTTTTATAACTGTATAGTTGTTTATGCAGTATTATTAAAAATAAGAACAAAAACGCATATTAGGACAGTATATATGTTGTGACATGAAAAATCAACCCTCCGTCTGCAATGTGGGTTTTTGCCACTAACTGAGTCTCAGAGTCCCAGATCTATTTTCTTACTGTTGTAGGCTGTAAAAAAAATCTTAGAAAATTCTGAGGTACCTTATAAGAATCTCTACTTTAATGTAGAAGTGACACTTAAGCGAAATATTAAAACTCTTTTGCAAGAAAAATAAAAATTCGAAGATAAGTGCAGAAAAATTGGGCTCTCTTTGTGGACCGAAATCCCCATTGTGCAAACGGACGGTTAAGTTGTTGCATATCGGAAATGATTTGATTGCGGCCTACAAACATACGAAAAAAAAAAACAATGTGGTTTTGTAAAACACACCTTTCCAGAACGAGGTAATAAAAATATAAATATGAATCGTACTGTCTTCCGTGAAAAGATATCACATATTCTGATGACTACTTGTCATTAATTAAGAACGATTATTGATATACATATATATATACATATATATATACACAATTTAAGAATAACATATTAAAATCTTTCATGCTACTTATTCTCACGAATAAGATATTTTTAATAAAAGTAAAACCATTTGTCAATACAACACTGTAATTTATTTTTCTTTATTTTTTAAGATATTATCTTTGTGTAGTGAGGCATAATGTGATGTGTATATTTATATAATGTAAAGTGAAAAAAAAATAATTTTCTATTATAATAATTGATACACGAGTGACATCATTCTAATTATAACACAATACGAATCATCTGATCTGTGTAAAACGTACTTGTCTTCAGTAACCATGTAATTCATAAGTCAGATATAGCAACCTTATCTTCTAATAGACTAGATGTTTATTTAACAGCGTGCAACGCAACACAATTATTTATTGATTTTTTATTCTTAGATACTGCAATGTACAAAATGTAAAATGCCGCATTAGGCATTTTAAAATGAACAAACATTTACACAATAATAAAACATATGTATATTATAACCAGATTACTATAATCTTATTTTACTTTGAAGAGACTATCAAAACACATTCGCGACCGGCGATTTTAAAAAGGCGAGACATTACCTGAAGGCCGCAGATTCTGCTACTTGTGGGTAGCAAATATACAAAATATTGCTTCATCATACCACACTATGTGCATTGTTTATTAAACAAATAAAAATAGATGTTAAAATGACGTAAAACTACGTCCTCGGCTACAGATTTTGAAATGACATAAAACATTACTGGTTACGAATGTGTTAACATATTGTACATATATAACTTACGTGATATACACATTGTTGGCTCGTGTGCTTATTTTATATTTGACCAAATATTATTCATGAATCTCCCATGGCTTTTCTGGTCTATATCTATCCAAAGAGATAGGATACTTATACACTGGTGGTTCGGTCAGAATAATTCCACCATTCTCTAATTCTTTAAGTAACAACTCGCACTTTTCTCCCTTTAATGCGGAATCAACTTCCATTTCACAGATTCCAGATTCCAAACAACGCAGAGCTAACAAGCGTGCGACATTAATGTAAGCTGAGCCATCAGTACATCTGAAACATTTAAATAAATATCGAGTGAATACACGTAAGAATAAAAAAAAAAAAAAACAGAAAACACGTTCAATAACTTAAATAACATCTCTGTACCGATACAACTGTTTCTTCAGTGCCCATTCGTTACTAGATACTGAGACAACTGGTCCATTTTCGAAGTGGCGGACCTCTGCGATGATATATCGAGATTTTTTGATCACAAACAGCCTACGCAATTGCAAAAAACAAAATTATTCATTACGATATATATATATTACAAAAATGAATGATTAAAATATCATAAATATCAACTCATTATAAATACTTGTGCCAGTATGAATGTCCGGGTTCTTCGAGATGATAACCTTGAGGTTTTCTCGCTATTCTCAACCGCTCTAAATTTCGTGGATTTCGATTCACAATTTCCTTGCACTGTTCGACTAACGTCGCATTATCGTGTACTTCTCTTTGCATACGAAGAGCGCGTGTTACGCCGGTGCGTATATTCGCCGAATACATTGTCCGCGATTTTAATAAAATTGTAACAGACACACTTCACCTCAAATCAGTAGTAATAAAAAAAAAATTTCAATTTCACTCCACCTTAAATCTGAACGAAGTTACATTCATTTATTTCCTCGTGTTTTTGCTCCAGAGATTCTGTGTGTAAATCTGATTTTGCACGAAGGTTGGAAGATCTGTCATCATACTGTCATGTCGACACAAAAGGTTTGGTCTTTTTTACTGCATCGGAGCTGCACTGACTGCAGATTACAGGTTTGTTCACAATCAGACAGCAACTTCCGATTTTCCGAAACGTGGTCACTAGTCAACAGCATGGGCAATTTTATAGAGTTTAGATTTAAAAAAAGTCGTCGGTTTAGATGATATTTTAATTATATTGAAATGGGTCAAGTAGAAGTTCAAGACAATGATATTAAGATCGCGAACATTAATCTAAACAACAATATTAAACAAAACAAAAAGTATAATTGCACTTATCCTGACTGTCATGCTATGTTCGAACGACCGTGGAGGTTAGAGAGGCATATACGTTTGCACGTGGGAGAGGTATGTGAATTATTGAAGTGAAATAAAATCTATATATTACTATATATATATATATATATATATATATATAAAGTATTTATATAAAATATATAAAATATATTGTATAATATATAATATATTTTAATATATATATATATATATTTAATATATATTTAACATATATTAATATATATAGTTATATTATACAATATAAAATATATTTTATAATATAAAATATCTATTTTATATTATACAATATATTATATAATATAAAATTATATAATAACATGTAATATATATTAAATATATAATAAAAAAATACTTATAAAATATATAATATATATAAGATAAATTTTTTTTATATTTTTATATATAAAATATGTATATTTTTGTATTATATATGTGTAACTAATGAATATCTATAACAGAGACCTTATGCGTGCACTCATCTAGGATGTACAAAGTCTTATACAGATTCTACTTACTTGAAAAGACATTTAGAAACACATACTGCCATAATAAAAATATACAAGTAAGTGCAAAATATTGAAACAGTTACAAATAAACATAAAATAAACATTGATTCCGTTCATCGTTCTTTTTTACATCTAACTTTCAGGTGTACAGAATGTGCACTGTCATGTAAATATCTTCACAATCTTAAACGTCATTACATGACAAAACATAAAAAAGATAAAGAACTTATTTGTGAGAAATGTGGTTTAACTTTTAATGATAAACGTCATCTAAAGAGACATAGTTATATACATTCTGGTCCTACAATTTATCAATGTGATAAATGTCCCAAATCTTTTGCGATGCGCAATAGATTCAGGCAACATCAAGAAATACACAAGAAGAGTTATCCTTGTCCGGTATCTGAATGCTCAGAAGTATTTGAAAAATGGCTACATCTGCGTGCACATAAAAAGGCAAAACATGAAACAGGTATAAAGTAACATTAACAGACAAAAATAAGTATACTATAAATAGTAATAGTAAAGGACATTATCTTTTCAATACATCTTTGTCTCTTGATTTTTGTTTCAGAATATAAGTGTGACAAATGTGACAAAGTCTTCTCTCTTAAAATTAGATTGGTCAATCACATAAAAACACATTCTGAGAACAGACCAAGTATATCATGTCCGTACGACAAGTGCCATAGAACGTACTTTTATAAATCCAATTTGGAAAATCATATAAGAGTTACTCATCTCGAAAAGAAATTTGTTTGTGACGTGTGTTCTAAGGGACTTGTGTCTAAACGAGGATTAATTAAACACATTCAATCTCATGAGAAACCGAAAGAGACCAGACCGACCAGAGTAAAACATAGAAAAAAGAGAAAGGATGCCGGGATGCCAAAGAAAAGTATATTGACTGCACTGGTTGGAATTGACTTGCCACAGAATTTAGAAACAATGATAATGAATCGGGAGATATCGACACTAGCTGAATCAGATGAGCTCAATTCCATCTCCAAAAACACTGTGGTATAATATAGTGATTTTATTTTTGACTGAATTACAAACTGTATACTAAAAAAAAGACAAGATATACAAAATATAGTCAAAACATTTGACTTTGCGTATCCACATGCGTGTTCAATACGTTAAATACAAACATAATACATCCGAAACTAATGATCGAACCGTGTGCGATAACAGCGCTTCCTTCCCATCCTTCCTGTGAACGTTGATTATTTTTCATGTTGCACTTGCAGATCTTGTTGCTCTTGCGGACATGATCTTGCAAATATACCACATTTTCCTTGTGCAACATCATTTTTATTATTTCAGAAGTCTCATCTTCCTTTGTGACGTGTGCGCCTTTCTCAAACCTTTCTTCTTTCGTTTGTTCGGGAATATAATCACAAGAATAAAGCACATTGTCTACCACTGTTCCGTATTCGCTATAATTAAGTAATTCGAAACAGTTGGACACCTATGATCAGAAAAAAAGAAAGAAGCAAATAAGGAATATCAGGAAAAAGAGAAACGTTTCAACGTTTTTACTTACCTGATCAAAAAATATAACTGCATGTTTAGAAGATGTAAATTCACAGTTGCCGTAATTAATTAAAACCAAGTCACAGTTCGGAGCATTGCCGATAACAAAGTTTCCATGAGTCACAAAACTTGGTGGATTAGGTTTGGGATTCAAAGAAAACAATGCGGCTCTAGCTGTGTTATAACAATTGTTCTCTTTATAACTCTCCGCATTTAGTATCTGTTTCAATCTTTGTTGCGCTAATACTTCCAATACTGATCTCTCTAACAATTTGATATCTTCCGTAATGTCATAACCACATCTCGTGCGGGATTCGAAGTTGGTACATTGCGTGTAATCACCCGGTATAGTTCTGCTATCGCACTTATCCGAGATGATTTGTTCATTTTCTTCTTCATTTATAGTTTCATCACATTCTTCTCTTTCTCTTTTTATCTCATTAGTTCTTCCCGTTTCTTTAGTTGAGTTCTTCTCAATATTGTTTATTTCTTCAAAATCTATATGTTGGTTACCTTCATTTGCAGTAGCGTTTGCAGACCACATAAGATTACTTTGAGAACAATTTAGGGGACTTACTTGCACCGGGTTCTTGTAATAGAATTTTATACTGCTGGGAACTTTCACTCTGGAACGACCTTTTGTTATCAGTTTCGCACGAAATGAAGGATTGACAGTACGTGTTTTACGCGTGAAGTCCAGTTTTATCGCACACTGATCCAGCGGCTGATTCACATATTCATCCCAGAGCTTCATACGTTGTGTCACTCGACAAGAAGTTGCTAGATTTTGCTTTATCAAATGATCGGGATGATTAGGACACATCCATTTGCCAGTGGGAAAGGTAGTCAGCGGTGGATTCAAACAATCTTGATGAAAGTATGATGGACAATAGTCACATGCAATTAATGGAACTTTTCTGCATGTATGTCCACAGTGAGAACATGAACGAGCTGGCAGTGAGGCTACTGAGTTATTGTCTAAAGTGTAACTTTCTTCAACTAGAAGAAAGAGAAGTTTTTATGTTTAACTATATAAATTTCTTTCTATTCTAATAGAAAGCTTGTGTACAAAAATATTATATACTGGCAAATAAACAGGCCTCATTTATGTATATTTATCCCATGACAAACTCAACTGTTTACCTGTTTCATCAGGTGTTTCATGTTTCACTCTCTCACTTTCAGAAGACATTACAGGCAACGTGGACAATTGGAGATCTTTTGACTTTATTACAGACGCTGCCACTGCTAATAGCTCTAAAGCGGATATTTCTTTCTTGTTTTCTTTTTTTTCTTCATCCCTAGTCTCCTTTTCACGAGCAAAACAGACGCGGCACACCTGTTCTTCAGAAATATCTTTCAGATCTAATGTAGGATAACTGAAAAACAATGGACCGAACTATTTATCAATCTTACAAATTTCAATATAAATATGAGAGAATTATTTAATCTCTTACTGGCACTGTATGTGATACGAGATCGAACATTTGTCACAGTGCGCGAGTTTCCCATCTCCTCCACAAATATCACACACGTTACGATTACCCGCACCCTCTTCTTTCTGAAGACAAGAATTCTTATCTGTTTCTTCCTTCATTACTTTAATTTCATTCTCTTGAATCCTTTAGATATTTTTATTATTATTATTAAAACAGTCTAAGCCACAAGACCACCGAACTCGGAGCCCTTGAAGGAAAACCAAAACATGAAGGAACTATGGACAAATCAGCTGTTATCGATAGTACGACCGACTCGCACTGTGATTGGTTCGCGCGTCATCCGTTCGATACATCGAGAATCGACATTATACAGGGTGTCCGGTAATTGCCGTAACACCTTGCTCGTAGACAGAGTAGAAGAAGTAAAACTGAGTCGAAAAGTCTTTAACCATTTTTTTCTATTACATGTAATAAAAGAGTAATTATTGAGTAAATTAGTCGAATCAGTGCCGACCTTTAGCCAGGCGCACGTCAGTGAACCGCGCGGTAGTGTGCGTGAGCGCGGCTACAAAGCCGCTACAAAGTAACTTATTTGCTGAAACACGGCCTTTGCGTTATTCTATCTTTGTTTTCTATCTAACGAGCGATAAAGATAAAATTACGCATTACGCAATAGCGCAGATAGCGCGCTTTTCGTACGCAGCCACGTGACCGCTCTCTGGCCACACCTAACCTCAAAAGTACCGCCGAAAGAGAACGTGCGCTCACACAAGAATTGCATGAATGGTTGAAAGGAGTACGTTAGTAATACCATAAACCGCCAGAATTAAACAATTCGTGATCGAGTGGTGATCAATAGGCACTTTAAATGTTTTATGAAAGAAAGAGACAGAAAGTTGCGTTGCCGCGTTTGTAGTTGCAAATTGATTGCGCGTGTACTGTGGAAAACATATGCAAGCCGGAGAAAGAAAACTGTGTTTACTGGTGTCTGCGATCTAGCTTGACAGCAATGAATCGAAAAATGTGCGAGACCGACAGTCTGCAAGCTGTTATACTCGCGGATGATTTTACAACAAGTCTGAGTCCTTTGCAGAACATATACCCGAGCATCCTGACGCCAGTGATAAACATATCGCTTTTCGATTATATGATTGACACGTTGGTGAAATCCAGGGTGCAAGAAGTGTTTCTTTATTGCAGCAATCACGTGGATCTGCTGAAGAAATACGTGAGCGAGATAAACTGCAAGAGCCTTACGATCTCTCTGATTATTTCTGACGGCTGTAGATCCCTCGGCGATGCTATGCGCGACATTGACGCGAAAGGTTGCATCAGAGGATATTTCATACTGATTCGCGGAAACACATTTACCAATACAGATCTGAAAACTCTGCTCAATACACATCGTTTGAAAGTGGAAAAGGATAAGGGAGCAACTATGACAATGGTACTACGAAATGTTGGTTCAACTAGAAAATCTTATCTCTATGATGAAACTTGTTTGGTGGTGTCGGATAAAACTAACAAGAAGATTCTACATTACGCAAAATTGAATAACAACGAGAAGAAAGTAAAACTGGAACTGAACTGGTTTCTTGATCATAGCGAAGTGGAATTGAGCACGTGCCATTTAGATACTCATATTTATATGTGTTCGCCGTCTGTCTTACCACTTTTTGCTGACAATTTTGACTTTCAGGTAAGTAATCGAAGTTTCAAGTGTTCTTACAAGAATGTTCTTTTATATTTAAGACAAATTGTAGATAATTAATTTTTATTTGTTATGTGCATTTTTTGCAGACTATGGATGACTTCATTCGCGGAGTGCTGATGAACGAAGAAATTTTGGATTCACGAATTTACTGGACGCAGCTGAACGTGGAGAATTATGCTTTGCCAATCACATCATGGAAGACTTATTGTCTGCTCACTCAGGATATTTTGCGTAGACTCACTTATCCCCTCACACCGGACGCTCTTCCCTTATCGAGGAACTTTACGTACATGCCGCAAAGCACATATAAACACAAAACTGCCATTATTGGAAGAGATTGCACGCTCGAAAAAGACTGCACTCTTGGATATAAAAGTTCATTGGGAAAGAATACAACAGTCGTTAAATCAGTAATCGGAGATAATTGCACTGTCGGCAGCAACGTTAAAATATACAATTCCTTCATCTTCTCCGGCGTTAAAGTTAAGGATAATTGCTTTGTAAAAAACAGTATGTTGTTTCCAAATTGTTGCGTTCGATATGCTAGTCGCCTGCACGGATGTATATTGTATCCCGGAATCGAAGTTCCTCCTCGCAGTCAGTACGTCGACAGCCTTATCGAATCCTTGTCTTCTGACGTAACCAAGACTAAAGTGACAAAGCTCGATGTTCGCGAGCAAATTTTATACTCCACAAATAACGAGATGGACGAGTGCGATAAATATTCCACGGACTCGTCCAGCACGGACAGGGAATCGGAACCCAGTTCTCCGATTCCAGACGACACGAGTATGTTTCTGTCCGAGGTGATCGACAGTCTGTTGCGCGGTTATCAAGACAAGCTCAAATGCGAGAATTTGATCTTGGAAATCAACTCGTCGAGATACGCGTACAACGTCACCATGCGCGAGGTGACGTACAACGTCATCAAAGCAATTCTCAGCCTGCCGTTGCATTATCTATCGGAAACAAACACTCCCGTTGACAAGCCGAAATATCAGAAGAATCTTAAGTCTATGATAATTTATTTTAATCCCATTATATTGAATTACATTAAGAACAACGACGCGCAGGAAGACTGTTTGCGCGCCATAGAGGACGTCGCCAGCACGACCGACGAGCTGTTGCCGTACACGCAACACCTGTTGCATCTGTTCTACGAACGCGACATACTGTCGGAAGAGAAGATTTTAGAGTGGTACGAATGTGTTAGCGAAGAAAGTGACGTGCAACACAACAAAGTGAGGGACGTTGTTCGGCCGTTCATTAAATGGCTAGAGGAAGCGGAGGAAGATTCTTCCGAAAGTGGTGACGAGTAAACGTACTTTGTTTGAGACTTTTTTATATTGTAAAACACACAACTTGTGAAATGTAAGAGTGCAAATAACATAATATACCTGTGAGTTTATTATGAAAACAGTAACCAAAACTCTCTGAGATCAACATTTTATTTTTATGTATCAATCTCTTTTCTCTCTCTCTCTCTCTCTTTCTCTGTATATTTATCTCTTTATAATACTTGAGTTTTGAGCAACGGTGAATAATCGCGAATCAATAACACACGTCAGTCAGACACACCGTATGCAAGCGTGCGTGCGCGCATGTAGTATATCACGTGTCGATTGAACCCGCATAAGTCAGCGATTAATCTTGACCTCCTTCCCGCTCAAAATTATTCATTCCACGGACACGTCTATCTCCGCTAAATCGTGCCACGCCAAATGCCGACGATCCGGAAACTTGATCGCATCTATCCAGTGCCGCAATCGCGCACCTTTGCTGCTGCAACCCAACATCAGGCCACCACACTTTGTATAAATTACAAGTGTTTATGACATTATTCAACGCGAATTTATCAAGCAGTACCCAGATAGTCGTTACTCTTCCCGAAGTCCTTGTCCCACACGGAGAGGCATAGAGTCAGCTTCATCAGCTCCGTCAGACGAGTCGCAAAAACGAACTCTTCGTTCCATTCTGGATTCAGCGTCTTCCGCTTGATGCTTGTGACGTGGGAGCAACGGCCGAGCTGCTTCTTTCCCGTGAGCTTCTTGGCAGTGGCGCGGGCGATCGAGTAATCCAGGAACCGCTGCTGCCGGTGATTGTCGGTCGCGTCCTCGACGAGGGACAGTTTGACGAACGGGTCAGAAAACCCGTTGCTGTCCATGGGCAGGAGATTCGTAGCGCGATGCACTATGACCAATAGGGCACGTCGGCTTGTACAATAGCTCAGGCTTATCTGGATCCGTCCACGGCCGCTTGAACATACGCCCCACGTTTCCTCCTCGTTGTCCACCTGCATCGGAACGATCGATGAATTCCAGTTCGTAAATCGAAATGTTTCGTAAAAAAAACCTTCGAGATGAGAGATGATTTGAAACATATTGAGACATGAGTTTATTTTCAAAAACAAATTTTATACTCAGCGTACCGGAAAGTGTGCTTGCAGAGCAACTTTGTAATGTTTTGTTATGTACGGGTGTAATTCGTACAGGATGAATCTCGCCTCTCCTAGAAAATCCTGGCCCGACGGGTCGTCCTGAAGGATTAAGATGTGCAACGCCTTGCCAGACGAGATCTAGCACGAAAAAATTTCTAACATGTATTTTTCTACGATCGATATTTCGAGCGCGGATTGATTATAATCCATGTGTTACGATATTGATATATCTATGTATACGTCGGTTTCCGTCATTCCGTAGAAATTCACTGTCTCGTTGAACTCGGGATCGCGGGTCTTGTGCACCGTTTTCGTACGCAACCGTCGATTGGGCGCCTTTTTCTCGACGGGCAGTATGTTCAATTTGCAAAAGGGGTCGGCGAGGCCTTGGATGTCCATGGGTATTAAACGGCGCGCACGTCCCACCTTGCACTGGAGGCACTGATCCGCCGGGTCGTATCGCAAGGAGACTTCGAGAATCCCATAATCTTGTCCTATTACTGCGTTCGGACGAAACATTCCTCACATTTTAGCGCATCCGAAGTTTTTTTCTAAATTAAAAAAAAAAAAAAAAAAGAGCTTTTATACACGAACCTTGCTGATATTCCGGAGTCTTTGGCAACGTGACTTGGCTGTTGCTGCAAGTCCCACTGGACACGCTGTTCTGATCCGACGAGGACTTGGTCGAATCTCGTTCCGCGCTGTTCCTCTCCAGTATCTTGCCCACAGTCTGAAATCGTTCGGAAACCGGCGTGGTCGGTGTCGTCGCTGCCGGCGAGGTCACTATCGTTGGTGTTTTCAGTCTGCGGAAGATTGCTCGCGTTGAGTTCAAACCTCCACCCCATTTGTCATTGTCCTTACGTACCTGAGGGATTGTACCTGAGTGCCCTTGGATCGTTCCAGAGAACCGGAAGAATTCTTGCGGGGTTCGTTCGGATATTCCTCGTCGTCGTCGTCGGCCTCGTTAGCCTTCTCGTCGTCCACGAAGATGTCTTCGAAGGACACGCGTCGCTCCACCTGCGAGCCGTTGGGACTTTTGCTTGGGCTCGTCTTTGAACGGAAAGTAGCAATCGATCCTGTGGGTGACAGTCGGCTGCATTGGGACGCGATCGACAAACAGGACTTGTCCAGTCGCTCGGAACTCATGTCTTCGCGATAGCCTGAGGGCGACAGACCGTTCGGTCTTCCTCTAGGACTCTTCGGCGAGGAAGCGGCGGTTCCGACGGGGCTGGAAACTGTTAATTTAGTCGGGGTGCCCTCACGAGTGATCGACAAATTCGTGGGCGAGACGGAATGGCCGCGCGTCATCGCGATTCGTCTTGTCGCGTCATCGTCGGATGAGGAATCCTGAGCGTCGGTAGAGTCCGCGGACTTGCTTATCGTCCACGACGACGTTCTGTTTCCTGGTCGACACCATCCGCGCTCCTAAGTAAAACATTTCGGATTATATTACGTTGACGAAAAAAATGAGATCTGGGGAAAAAAAAAAGAAATTTAGTTACTGGTCTTGAAAAAATTGACTACATGTCAAGCAATATATTTTTCTTTAATAACGACACAGAAACGTATAACGTAGAAATAAAGCGAACATATTAGTGCACACAACGTGTATCAAAAACAGAGAGATGGAAGAAATAATGAGATGTATGTATGTCAACACATTATGGCGGAACTCTCAACTGCCACGTGCCGGAATATTATTCGATTTCTGCCGCGGCAAATGTGCGCGGATACGTATTGTCGTTATAGTTTGTGATCCAATATCCTCATTACATCAGCAACGGCAACACACGTACATGATGACTATTTCATTTAATGGACACACTCTTGCTAATTCTAGATCGTTCCTAAAATTGATCGAATCAGTTTTAGGTCAGGCTCGACGTTCCAAATCTAGATTGGTGTTGATAAATGAATCAGATACGTATGAAGAGCTTAATTTGATTGCCCCATATATATAGCTATTTTCTTCCATATCTCGAATCTCTAATTTCCGAAATCGAAAGATGTTTAAAAAAAAAAAGAGATGATATTTTTAGAACAAATTTAACAACAAATTTCAGCTCATCTGATATATCAAACTAGCAAAGATTTGATCAGTCAATGTGAGCCGATGCGCTAGATGTTCGCGCGAAATATATATTTTCATTTATTTGAACGTGTATTAATTAAAACTGAATTCAATTCGAATTATTATTATTATGTGTGTATTAATTTGCACATAATAATTATTACGTGTAAATTAATTCACACGTTTAAATAAATAAAAAAAATATATTTTTTGAACCAACATCTATAATACATCGGTTCACAGTGATCGAATAAATCTTTGCTAATATTTTTTTAATTCTTCGTGGCCAGACCTTAAAAATGACGACAAGTTGGTCAGACCGGGTCTGTGTGACTCACGCGACTTTAAGATCGAATATCTCCGCGAAAAATCAATATTTTTTCAATTTTTTTTTTTTTTTTTTTTGAATCGAAAGTTTGAACGATTCTGCGTCGATAAATAAAAACAAATTGAAACAATCTCTAGAAGTGTTTCGAAGATATAAGCATTTAAAAAAATCTAATTTTTTCTAGAAACGCCGATGCACAATTTTTGAGTAGGTCTAGAAGACCCATGTCTGACTTTGAAAGGTTAAATAAAAAGTAAGTTCTAATTCGAATACAACCTACAAAAAAATAGAAATTTAAAAAGAGATCAAAACTTTTTCTTTAAATTTCTCTTCTCTTGTTCTCATACACTTTTGTTTTCTCTCGCGTACCTTTTTCTCCGGTAAAATATACTTGGGCATGCTCTTGAAGAACCAGGCGCCGCTTTTCTTCCACATTTCCCTGGTCTCGGCGCAGATGCGACAGAGAAATTGCCTCTGCGCGTTGCTGTGGGATCGCTGAACGATTCTCTGAACGGTCGTTCGTTCCTGAGCGAGATTCACGACACGCAATGAGCCGCGCGACGAGGAAGTCGCTTCGTTTCCGTCGCCGTTTCCTCCGTTTCTCGGCGAATTAGATCTCGTGATTTCCATACCGCACTTCTGACAGATATACTTGCGACAATCCTTGCAGAGATACGCGCTTGCTTTCAACACGCCGAATTTCTCGCCGCAAAGTGCGCACGAACAGACGCAACGCGCGCCCCCGGAACATCGGCTTCCGCAGCTGCGTCTCTCGTTCGATCTGGTCGACGTAACGATGCACACGTTTCTCTTCATGTTGTCGAGTCTCTCGACCAGTCGGCCAACTCGCTCCTGCTCCGACAGATCCAGAGCCTCGGCTCTTTGTATTACCTGCGGAAATATCAGCTCAGAAATACGAAAAACGCCCCCATTTCAAGATCCGAATCGATCGGAAAAGATCCGACGGCGAACTTGTCACGTGGGCGCGCGCAAAAAAATTTCGAAGAAAAAACTAAGAAAGAATAAGAAAAAAGAAAATAATAAATCGAGTTTTTGTCTTATTTGGGCGTCAATATTTTTGTTGTTATTCGAGCAGAAGAACATCCAGCTACGCGATGACAATTGTCGACGATAACTTCCCACGTGGACGCGCACAAAAATTTTCGAAGGGAAAACAATAATATAAAAGAAAGAATATAAGAAAAAAGAAAAGAATAAATCGAGTTTTTGTCTTCGGCGTCAATAGTCTCGTCGTTATATTTATTCAAGTTGAAAAACGAACGCGAATTGTCGAGATGTCGCAAATCAAACTCTTCAATTTTCTCCATTACGTCAATCATTTGTTTCTATTGTTGTGAGAATAAATCCTGTGTTTCTAGAAACTTAGATACGTGGAAAATAATATTACGCTTCTCAATTTCTGCCTCGAAGCCGCGGCAATCAACCAGCGTGATTTCGCGGTTTGAAGATAGAAAGAAATAAAAAAGTTGCTTATATTCCAGACGAGAAGGGGCGAGAAGCGCGATTATATTGTCACTTACGACGAGATGAGAGAAAAAAGCTTTTAAATAATTCAGTGTCGCCAATTTGGGAGGAAGAAGAAAGGAGTCTCTTTAAATATGAAATATATCTTTGCGTGTCTCTTCGTTGGTTAAAAAAAATTAAATATGGATCTAGATATATTCGAACGATCTTCTCGTCCCCCGTTTCGCTCTATATTTTTCTTCAAAAGAATAATATGTTAATTTTATTATTGTGAGCCACGTAAGAAAAAAAGAAAAAGTTCAACATCTCCAGTCTCGTAATTAACTTTGTTTGCTGAACTAATCAAAAACTTTTTGTTAGAAAAAATTGTGTCGTCTCTTGGTGTACGAAGTTTACCTGGATAATAGTTTGTCGTTCGTCTTCACTGAGCAAGAAAGATTGTCTGCATCGATTGGAACCGCTTGTGTAGGAATTTGGGTAGTTTCCCCACCCGTGGGACTCGAAGGATCCCGCTTTTACGGACCATCCCGTTCGCAATCTGTACGTCGTGCATGAAAATTCGATTTTATTGCCGACGCGTGTCAGAATTTTTACAACAATTTTTATAACAATTTATTTTACATGTATAAATGACCCTACTTAACAGATCACGAACTCATGAAGAAAATAAATATACAAGCATGAATTCTACAATGACAACGAATGTAAAAAATGAATATGTTGCACTTATTCGAATTGAAAACCACAGAAGAAGAACTTTGATAAGTCCATTTTTTAAATTTTCTTTTTCGATGTTATTTGATAGTTGAAATGGAGTATTTTAATAATTTAAATTCTCGATAGATTCCGAGATAGCATTTTTATACGTTTAAAACGTATAAAAGAGAAATACGCACGTACGTTTCGAACTTTGAAAATCGTTCTCCTCTAAAATTACACGAAAATGTGACTTTATCGAGTTCTTCTCCTCTGCGATCCTTTAATTGTAAAGCGATCTTTAAAATGTTTATTCGGCAAACTAAAAGTTAGATTAGTCTCGACGTGGATGGGAAAGTTTGTGTCATTACTCAATTATTACCGCGACGGTTTTTTTTCTTTTTTGCTCTCGCTGAAAGTATCTGAAAGTACTGTGATGTTTGTTTTCGCTGAAAATACATTTTTAAAGGGCATAACTCACTTTGCGCGCAATGCTAACTGCCGGTCGTTCGGACAAACCCATCTGCCGCCACCTCGTGTTATTGGTTCGTCCATTCCGCTGGTGAGTTATTATTATTTTACTTGTGACAAACCGTTTGCTTCGCGACCGGAATCAGCAGCCCGTCTGCAACAGTAATATAACATCGTGCGCATACGCGTACACAAAAATGTACATATGAAAGTTTTCATGTCTGTCTCTTTATTTATGTGTGTCTGACAAATACGCGCACCCTCGCGTTCACGCCATTTGCTTTTATTTAACAAGAACATTAAGAGAGAGAGAGAGAGAGAGAGAGAATCCGAGATTCGATGTAAGAATGATGAAATTACGAATTAACGAACAGAATTGAGTTAATCGCGAACTTATAATCACGCCGATCGTTAATCTGACAGGCGGCATTTGTAAAAAAGCAGACCGCGGCAACTGCGCGGAAGCCGCACGAAAACGTCCTCCTCTCCGAGAGAGTAGATTGGAGCGGCACTTAACGGGTTCCTCTCTGCGACATTAATTGTTTCTTCTTCAAACTCAATTTAAATTTTCGATTAAGATCACGCTGCCGACAACGAACAAATTGGACGTGCACATTTTCTGAATATTTACATTTTATTGTTTTGTACTCCGAGCTGCTTGCGCTCGGACGCTCATTATTGCGCGCGTTTTTTTTTTTTTTTTTTTATTTCTCTTACAAAAAAGCATCGCGTAGGAACAACAGTGAATAAAAGTGATTTATTAAATCCTTTCAACGTCTTTATTAAATTCTTTTTTAACGGTCTCTCTTGTCGCTTTATAAACACGATTTGTAACAACGCGCCCGACTTAACAGATCACGAACTCATAAAGAAAATTGCAAAGGGATTTACAAAAAAGTTTCTCTCTCTCTCTCTCTCTCTATTGTTTTAAGAACAAGAAAATTTTTCTTCTTTGGGAAACAGAAACTTATTTTGTGCAAAATTTCTTCTTGATTTAAACTTTTCTCTTCTTCGATTTCAACGATAAACTTATCAGCTGATATGAAGAAAGAAACCAAAAAACAATAAATAGATTCTGCACGCGAGTCACGCGCGCCGCGGCGCGGAAACTTCTAATGAAATAAATTCGATAATAGTTCTCGCGTCATTTTCTCCACCAGAGAGACATTTTCGCAATCAAAGAGAAATTTTCACGCGTACTCTAACGTTGTGCCTAACTCGGTGCCGAACGTTCTGCTACTGTTATTTTCGAATATTAAAACGTGTCAGCTTTGTGCCCCGCGCGCGCGTCATATCGTGACGCGTGTACATATACGCATATATCGCAAATTATTATCTTTCGCCCAGCCTGGGGGATATATCAGTCATGAAGGATTTTTCTCTCTCAAAGCGTGGGAGCCGACGTTCCACCCACGCCGCATCTCGTTTTCTCTTATTTATTTTTCCCCCGCTTGCGACAGACGTAATTCTTGTGTTTTTACCGTGAGAGAGAGAAAGAGAGCCTCGGAAAATTAGAAATATTCGAGAAGCTCTGCGCGACGGGAACGCAAACGCCCGCCCGCCCGCTTTGAATCCGCACACACACAGGAAATCTGATATCAACAACCACAAACGCGCGCCTTCACGTACAATGCGATATTACTTGGACGACGAAGATAATCAGAGTTCAAAACGCGAAGCTATTATAAATTTATATTAAATTTTGTTATGTATACTCGCTTGATTTGAGACGAAGAAACAATTATGCGGTAGAGAAGTAAAATACGGTATGATTTCCAATATCCATTCGGGAAAAATTGGAACAATCGGAGAAAAAAAACATCTATATATATATATATATATATATAACTTTCGACGTGATCGGCAAATTTTTTTATCCCTAGAAAAACATTATACAATTTTATAACGTGAAATATTCCGTTCGCAAAAGATTCGCGCAACATTTATGTTGCAAATGTCATCTCTATTGATTTACAGTAGCTACAATATATTTATTTCGCCTAACGGCTCATATATTGCAACGTGTTGCGTTATATTGGATTGCATCTCGGCGCATATTAGCTCGTTCTCCAAGAAAAATGTTTCGCGAACTATCTACTTGTCTTCAACTTATGAAGTTGCGTAAATCAATATATGGTTATCCCTGCAACACACACACACACACACACACACACACACACACACACGCACGCAGGTGTGCGGTAACTTGAACATAGCCTTTGCGGAAACTTTTTAAGTGACTTTTATCATGACACATCCTGTTTCCGCGATGCTTCATCCCTGCTAATAAAAAAACGCGTCTGACTTAACACGTCGCTCGAGAGAACAAAGTTATTACGTCACCATAAATAAATGTGTGTCATGTAAAAGCCGTCCGCGCATATCGTTAATGAATTTCAAAAGTATATATACATCCTTGAACACAGCTTACGTATCTCTCGTTTTACTCGAATTACATTTTCACAGCAATCCGCTTTTGTCTCTGGAAACAATATTTTATCGGAGCTTCGCTCTGAATAAAATAAAATATTGAGCGACGTGAAAAACAGCACGTTAAAACATAAGCTTTTATAAGTTGCAAGTCGACCCGGCGAAAAATAGATAGAAATCATGTATGGGGGAAGCAGCCGGTGATCATTGCGAATGCTGTTTTCAAAACCGGGACTTGCAAGATATTTCGTAATGTCGCCGCCATTTTGTAATATTTTTAAGGTAGTTCTATCGCGAGACAAAAGTTCTGACATAAATTCCAATTTTTGATATAATATTGTCTGAACCAATCTTCATTTTTTTAAAACAAAAAAAAACAGTCGGTTACCGACCATTTTAATGAAACAAATTAAGTCGAACACAGGTATAAAACATTGACATACGTGGTGTACGCAAATTCTTTGTGTTCGTATTTCTTTAACTTGTAGACTTGAGATCTTTTCCAAAAACTACTAAATATATCTTCAAACTGTCTAAA
>QVNW01000951.1:0-38814 GCA_014825475.1 Pseudomyrmex flavicornis | reverse complement strand
CTGCACGCGAGCGGAAAGACAACGCAAGAAGGAGAACCGCAAACGTCGACTCGCGCGCCTTCGTCGCGAATTTCTCCCATAAGGGTTGTTTTCCGCTGGTTATCGAACAGGCACGACACCGCTGAGTTACGGAATCACGTGAGACACTCGACCTTGTCGAGTCTTATCGAATTATTGAGAAGTATTTCGCGTATCTTCTTCACCAAAAAACCTGCATTCGATGACACTCCTTTCTGTAGCGATAGCTACATGACTTACGTATAATTTTTGTATTAACATCGAAACTTATGATTTATTTTCAATTAGATTTAATACGTTAAAACAACTTTTGCAACATATAATAATATAACCATAAAATTAACACACATATAATGAATTATAAAATAAAGTCTGATTAAAAATATAAACATAAATTCTCACAAGTAATACAATTAATAATTTGCTTGATTTATAAACTTGCGTCACGTTGCGATTCTGCGCGTTATCGCGAGAGAGCAACAATCGTGATGAGTCACAGTGAGATTGGCATTTTTTCGCGAGGTGATATCGGTCACCCGTATACCTTCGCTATGGAGGGTCGATACCCTTCCGGTTCTGTCCATAAACTGGTAGCATCTCGTCGCCGATCGTATCGTATCGTATCGCGACGACAGAAGTGGTTTTAAAGGGAAAACTTTGCTCGGCAAAGGCAGGCTCGTTCCCTCAAGTCTTTTTTCAACGCTTTAATATCGAGGGGTTGGTCGCACGGCGGCACTCCACAGAAGAAGGCCCTCTTGTGCTCTTCACCCCTTATGCCGCCATGTTTTCAACTACCCTGCGTGTACACGGCGCAGATGTACGTCTTGGAAAAAGATCGTCGTGACCGCGCTCTCGTGTAGAATTTTCCCCTGCAATTTATCTCAATTTTCTCTCGTAATTATGTTTGGTATAAGATTGCGCCGCAGAAGTACAACGCAGGTCTTCAAAAATTCTTTCTTTTAAAAAATTAATTTATAAACATTTTTCATCCAAGATACCGGTCGATGGGAAAATTTTTGCTACCAGTCAACGGAGCGTATTGTGTGTGCGTTGGCTTTCAATCTTGATAAAACAAAAACTAATTTTTATTCAATATCTATTTGTGCGCTCTTTTTTTTTTTAGACCGCTGCCTTGATTGCTTTTCAGAAAGAATGCTGACGTAATTTTTTCAAGACACCACTACGCTATCGATTTCTTCCCCGATGTGTTTTCTGTGTGCGCAACCCTCGACGATTACCTCGTCTTACAGGCCAATAAAAAACGAACGTACGCGATTAACATTTCATAAGGTTGTACACGTGTGCCAACGGGAACTTAAGTATACGTGTACGACAGAGTGACTTTGTATTGCTCGGGAAGGGAAGGAAATGTGATAGCAGCGTCGGCCAAGTGCACGTCGTCGCGGAATAAATCGTCCGACGTTTTGCCTTTAAAAATAATGTTAACTTACGCCTGAACAACATGCGATTTCGCCGCAGCCGTCTATTATCGACCGCGTGTTATTTTTATCCTGAAAGCTAGACGCGACCGCTCTACGACCCACGTTAAGATTTCATGGACGACACTCTTCGTATGAGAAAGCGTGTGCATGACGGCCATAAAAATTTATCCAGATGATTTTCAAGGTGAAAAACAACCTTTCGAAAATTTCACAAACGTATTTTTTTTTTTTTCGATATATAAATATTCCCATATATCTGCTATTTTTTGCTAAACAATTGAAATAATCTTAGATTTAAATGGTTTATTTTTTTTGTTTTTAACTTTGTATAACGCCTTTTGCTAACCATACTATGTGTTGTCTACGTTTCTTCTTCGTGACAATGTCGTAAATCTCGACTCCGTACTTACCTACTTATCGCAGTTATCGATGTTGTACGAACGTTCGCGACATTTGTCCTGTTTCTCTCTCCTCTTCTCTCTCTCTCATTTCCACAGTTCCATTCCTTCCGGTTCTCTTTCTCGGTCGTCCCTTTTCACGCGTCGCTTGCGCACCGAATCTCGGTGCGCAATTCTGACCCCGAGCACGATCTCCGTCAGTGTTTTACTGCGCGCATCGGAAGCACTCCGGGGGAGAGAAGTCCTCTCTCCGGGTTGAGTCATGTCTTATGCATAAAAATCTTATGCATAAGACGCGTCGACCGCGCGCGCGGTGATAATACCAAGATAGCGAGAGCACTCAGCGTGTACGTACCATCTCAACGTCGTCTTACACGTACGACGAGATGTACATATATCGGACTACAAAAGAAAATATCACAACAGGTCACGCGAAACAGTAACATTGTTCGGCAAATACCGAAAAGCGAGCGGAAAAATGTCGGAAAGATTCTCACCAAAATTTTATGAACGTCTCAGACATCTTCCCGGAAGTTTGCGATAATAAAGTTGGAAACGTGAACGGGAGAGAGAGAGAGAGAGAAACGCGGAATAAAATTTTGCAATTGAAAATTGCAATAAACAATTATATTTTTTTTTTTTTTTTTTTTACAAGAACAACCTTCGTTGCGTGTGGACAAAAATTACAAAATACTGCTTTTACGAGAGACAAAAAATGTTTTTACTCGCAGATGGAAATATATTCACGATGTGAAAATTAATTCGCGATTCGTTACGTCGCTACGTAACACACCGGCGATTAGAATTTATCGAACGCGTAGCGCGGTCGCCGGGCTTTAAAAAGCGACGGCGCGGGCGAATCAGGTGTACACGACGATTCTAAATAATTCATGCCGCAGAGCGAGGTGGTATACCCGGGTACATACATGCGTTTTCGCGTGGTCCAATATTTTCCACGCTGAGAGAGAGTAGTCGCGCGGCGTCGCGACAATCCGGCTCTCTTCGGGGATTTATACATGCTCTCACATATAGTCGGAACGATACCTATTCCGTCGTTTATTGCGACGCGAGAATCGATCGAACGGCTCGCCTCGTTGCGCGCGAACGAACGAAGAAAGCAGGAAAAAAAAATGGAAGAAGCTAGACGAGTTCCTCTGCAGGATGGCCGGAATTTTATCCTCGCGCGCGAGTGTTAGGACGCTCTTTCACCCCTCATCATCCGGCGTTCTCTTATTATGCTTCGCGCTTGCCATCCGAGTCGATGATTTTGTCAACCTTACAGGTGGAATCGCTTTCCACCTGTTGTCCTATCTCCGGCTCTCTTCGGTATTCGCGAATACTAGAATTCTTCAACGTGATCCTTCCGTCGCGTCTTTCGCGTAATTAAAGACGAAATAATTCAAATATGCTCGAATTCAATTGCTCGACGGATTAATTAAAAAAAAGATGGGAAAAATCTAAATTAAAAAAAAAAGTTATTTACACAAAAATAAAATAGTACATTAAAATGTCGCAAATAAATAAGTTAATAAATGTGATTTAATGCTCTCTATTTTATGGGTTTGACGTGTTAAACAATAAAACAAATAACAAATTATACATATATTACGCGGCGTTGTTATTGAATATTTACGAGATATTTAATTGCGTTTCGTAAGCCCATCATCAGGAATACATTTTGTCGATATCTCGAACGTTTAATAATTTGCCGTTTTATTGGACGTTCTATAAACGCTATATATTTTTTGATGATAGATCGCTTTGCTGCTTTGCCTCTATACGGGGTCCCCCGTTTGTATGTAATGAACCTTTTATTATCTTGACCGGTTCGTGACTTTATAAACGAACATAAAATGATGATCGCTTCGCTCTTTCCCCCTTTTCACGGCGTAACGACGAGCATTTCTTTGTGCGTTTGGCATCGTCAATTAATATCTGTCGTATGAACGAAGATGATAATTACATTATCGGAAATGTTAAACTGGCGCGCCCGTTCCGCCTCTTCTTCATCAGTAATATCCCGCACGCACAAAGAATTTCCTTTGATCTGAAATGATATAAATTCATTTCCCCTTTGTAGGTTGCAATCGTTTTATATTTCTACTTCGCCGTTCGAATACATTTTATTGCGTTAATGTATATTGCGGAGGAAAGATATGACAATTATTAAAATCTCCGCTTGATAAAAATGGTGGTTTTATTGATTGCTCAAAGAAGTTCACATCGCGCGAATTAATATATCTCGCTTCGAGCACAACAAGTCACTCGCTATTTTGGGGACTGTGGTTACACAAAAAAAAGTATCACTCGTATTATTCTCCGAGAAACTTCGTGCTTTCGAGTATTTCGCGAACTTTCCGAACGCTCCATTGCGAATTTCTTATCGCGCAAAACTCTGGGCTACGCCCCTTTTATATAATCCCCGGGATACGTGTATAATGATCCGGTAAATGCGAATCGCAATAACTTCATCGCGAAGGCGCGCCATATATAGTGTTGCCGACGACGACACGCGAGATTAAGCGATACTCTCTCGTCTCTACGCGCCGCGTAGTGTAACCGCGGTAGTGTGTACGTATTTAGTTTACGTAATTTAGCGCGAACGTTTCTCGCGAGTGTTCTCGCGTTGTTTATTGCTCGGCGTGAACTCCAAAAATCTCTTCTTCCGTTTCTTGAAAAACAGTCCGAAACAGTTAATAGTTTATAGTTCGAAAAATTTTGTTTCTTTGTTTTATTTCGCACTTAAATTATTCAACATCTCACGTCGGAACTGGAGGAGGAATTATCTAGATCGGTGGTGGCGGGTCAACTTCCCGCTAAGAAAAGCTCCGCGACTTCGAAGATTTAACTCGAGAAGAGAAAAGAGAAGAGAGAGATAGAGCGAGAAAGGGAGAGAAGGAAAGAAGAGGGAGGTGCGATTTACGCGACGCCTTGTGTATCGGAAGAGCCTGGTGAAAACACTTCGGTGTAAAAACAGAGTTAGTGGCGTAATCCGGTCGCCACCATCCCCATCCACGCACCGCTCGTTCTCCTTCACCCTTTCCCCTTCCTCTCTCTCTCTCTCTCTCTCTCTGTCGTCATCATCCTCGTCGTTGCTTTCCTCCTCTTTGCTCTTTCGCGAAAACACGAGAGAGCGCTGATGGGGTGTATTGAGAGAGAGTCGGCAGGGACCGTAACGGGCCGGATTCAGGCTCTCTTCCTGTCTTAGTGGTGTGGCGTTACCATGGTGACAGACTGTAAGCCGCTTAACACCCCAGCGGCCCTCTTCTCTTTCACTCTCTCCCCTTCTCCCTCTCTCTCTCTCTCTTTCTCTCACTTCTCCTCTCTCTTTCTCGTCACAGCCTCCTCTTTTGAACCCAACGGAATCCTCGTGGCAGCGACACGGAGTCAACCCACCCCGCGGTGATACTCGCGACAGAGAGATAGTAAATGTCATTTTCCCTCCCTCTCTTCACTCTCTATATCCCTTCCCGTCGCTCTTCTTCTCCCCTGCTACGCGCGATCGGGCACGTTTTCACCCCCTCGTCGGTAACGAGCGGGCGAGAAGTCCTCTGGGAGAGTGAGACTATCTCTCGTCTGTCATCGAACGATCGCTCCTTTGCGAGAATGTATCGAGGCGATGAGAAAAGGAAGAAGATAGTGAGATGGACATGAGGGAAGGAGGGAGAAAGAGAGAGAGAGGGAGAAGGGGAGGCGATTAGCGTGATGAAGCGTGGTGAAGAATAGCGGAGACGCGAAGGGAGGAGTTAGCGATAATTCCGCTTCTGCGAGAAAGGGGAGGAACTTGCGGTCGGAAGTTTCGGCGACGAAGTGCGCGAGCGGATTCTATGTCGGACGCGACATCTCGCGGTTTATTCAAATGAGAGAGGGTGGAATGTGGGAAGAAACCGACCGTGGGGAGAGGGAGGAAGGGAGGGAGGTTCGAGAACAAAAGAGAAGAACGTCGGAGCGGCAGATACTCTGTCATTAAATGAGAGTGCTCCTCACGAGGTAGACGAACTACCCTTCGGTGGTGCGACACTCATCAACTGTACTACTGCTAGACAAGAAAGACTCTGATGATGGATATTTTTTGTCTCCGTCGTTAACGATTTTCATGACATGTCATTAACTTGTAATTTCGACGTCACTTACGCCATGTAATTTCGTCCCTTCTCGGTTACTGTGAAATGAACAGACGAACAATGAACGGACACTTGATGTGTCCAAAATCAAACGACGATATCGCAGAAAAATATGAACAATATGAGCGAAGAGTTCGATTTCGCTTTCAGGAGATAATGAAAAAGAAAAAATGAATAAAGATGGCGATGAGAGTAGCAATAAAGAGAGAGAAGAAGAGAGAGGAAGAGAGAGAGAGAGAGACAAAGAACAAGAGAGGAAGAGGGACTCATGGTAGCACGAAGAGATGTCTGCACTTCGTTGATGAAGAATTCATCGACGGGACAGACCACTCCCTCGAGAAAGAGGGTATCGAGCAATATCTCTTTTTGTTATTTTCTCGTTCATCCGGAGGCGTTTTTCTCCGTGTAGAAAAAAAAACCTCGGCAAAAAAAAAAAAAAAAAAAAAAAAGGGATTGAAGTACAATTCTAGTCCCGCGTTGCTTTTCGCGATCGTCTTCCTTTTTTTCTAGAATTTTTTTAAATTCTATCTGAATAAAAAATTTTTTTTCTAATTTTTGTTATCTTCGTCGACAGTTTCTGCGGCATCGATGATTGCCTGGCGAGCTACTCATTAGGTTTCGTAATATTTGAGGAACACTGATGCGTTACGTTTATCGTCATGCGCGTTATCGAGTTGTAAGGAAACGCAGACGATAAAGAAACACGCCACCGAAGTAAATTAAATGCAGAATGTAAAAAGATAAAATACTTGTATGTGTGCGCGTTGGGTTGTTTGAAAAATTAGTGAATCGTCAAAATCGTATAAAATGTTTCTTCTGGATTGTGAAATTTTTCATTCTTCAACTATTACATATAATAAATTGCCTTCCTTTGTCTCTAATAGATAGATAACAGTTTAATATAAATTAATATAAAGAAAATATGTAAAAAATATCTATTTAAAAAATATATACATAGTATATATATTGCAATTATATAAAATTAGTCTTAATAATTTCACAATTATTTTTCTTACGTTTCAAACATTTATAATCTTACCACAATTATTGTGATAAATGAAATTATTATATAATTATTGCATTTATCGAACTATATATAATTAAATTACTCTGATCTTATTTATCGTTCTGACACGGTTACGCACGTGTCGATATATCGCAATTATGCGATAAAAGCATTGACTTTGTACAAAGTTTGATGTACACGATATTTCAATATACCAAGAAAAATACATTATGCCCGCAAATGTTCTATGATGTCAAGGATTTCTATTGCGATACCGTAATTAAATCGCGATATGCGCGTGGCTTTGTTTAATATATAATCGAGGATGCGTATATAATTATGCGTCTGTTATTTGAAATTATAATGACTCATAATGCGCGACTTGATAACGCACAATCAGCTTTTCTCGGAAACATAATTTATTTTATAATTTATTTTTTTTAGCGATGATTTTTCGCGTCTTTTGTCACGATATTTTTTCTTCGCAATAAAAACATCATTTTGCCTCGTTCATTATCAACACAGTTCATTCTTTCGTGAAACGTTAACGCGATCGATTTGTAATTATGTCAGAATTAAAATTATTGCTATATACTTTGTCGATTATACGACTCGCTTTATTGGCTGCGAACGGCGATTAATTGTTGTCACCATTTGTCTAATTAACGAACACTGTACACAGCGGCCGACGATATTTTATTACCGGTTTGCACGGCGTTCTTCGTCGTAAATTCTAATTATTGCCGCCATTACCGCGACGTAACGCGCATCGGGTTTTATCACTCGTCACGTTTATTTATTATGAAGTCAAAAATACGAAGACACCTTTGATACCGATTGTCTATTGATCGATCGAATCGCGCTACTTTGCTTGAGTTTATTATACTTATTTTATTTTTTTTTTATTTTCTTTTTTAATGATATGAGCGATTGTTTCACTCACAGCCGGATATAAAATTCCTATGTGTGTTCTGCTACATTTTTCTACGCCATTTTTTGTTGTCACAATTATTGCTGTATTATCTATTATTTATTTACATTTTGTGGAAACTCTCTGATGTTATTGTTGACAATTTAAGAAAAATAAATAATTGATCGAACAATTAAAAAATTTCGATTTTTAAGTTTGAAAATTGTTCTGACTTTTCGTGCCGCGCGCACACACTCGGTGATACTTATTCCATCTCTCTTCCATCCTCGCCGCACGCTTTGCAATTAATCTCCCACGAAGTCGATCATGCTCAGCCGACTTCCCCGCGGCGGGTCACGTCAACACGAGCGCGACCTCCGACCGCACGAGAAATTATGAGGCACGCTCGTTAACCATACACGAGAGAGCGAGAAAGAAAATACACGTGTGTGGCGGAGACGACGGAGTCGCTCGTTAATCTTTGCCCGATAACGCCTCTTTCACCATGAACGCGTACGAAGTGTACGCGTTATCGAGAGTTATTACTACGAATCCCCACGTATAAGAGCCTTGTCCGTTCGATGGAAACTGAGCAAATGGCATGACTAATTAAATTTTCGCTCGAGATAGTCGAACGTGTGACATGTTTCAAAACGATACGGTACGTCATGTATCGTTTGAAATCTTCATCAAACCAATTAATTTGGCGGATCGTTTCCAATAGTAATTCGCAAACGTCGTTGCGCGCGATCATTGTTCCACGTTAAAAGCGACTCTACGCCATGTCGATGTATGCCGGGACCAGTTAAGGTCAAGTACGCATCTTTAGAAGCGGCGAGCGAATTTCACATTACACGCGGCGGTGTAATTTCACACGGACCCCGCCTGACCTTTCGCCTCTTCATTTCAGGTCTACAGCCTGCCAGCACCAAAGCTCAGCCAACCTCGATTGGCAAGTCCCACCGACCTAGTTCCGTACTACCTCAGGGTCACACCCCGGGACCTGGACCGGGCGGGCAGCAGAACAGCAGAAGCTTCGCCGCAGCCTTGAGGAACCTGGCGAAGCAAGCGGGCCCAGCACCTCAGGAAGAGGAACCCCGTGCCAGCCCGAAGAACCGGGCGCCACCGCCCCTGGTCAGAGGTCCCTCCCCTGCCAAGGTGAGTGATTGCATCGGCCACTTCTACTCTTCTCGCGGTCTCTTCTGACCCGGGAAAGAAGTGCATTCGTCGCGAACAAAGGCACCCCTCGGAGGTGGAACTTTGAACTCTGCCGGTTCTCCCATGATTGGAATAATAAAACGAACGCTCTCTCGGGATATACGTAGCGGCTGAGAAAAATCCGTTGACATCGGTCGTCTTAGGTTCGTCTTCGCGAGGACACATTTTTTTTTTTCCCTCGTACGGTTGGATCGATGAAGGATGTCGTAAATGGGATGTGTGGCGGAGCACGAGTGAGACGAGGGTGCATATATTTACGCGTTCCTTGAGATCTTTCAGGTTTGCTCTCGCTGATGATGGCAATTTATTTTATAATATTACATCACACACACATACACACGTGAAAAGATTTTTTTTTTAAATCGCGCACTTTTATACAAACAGACACGAATACCGAGTAAAATCAGAAGCATATCGAGTAATCTATTGATCAGTCATCTGAAAACGGAAATTTATTTAAAGCATAACTATCTGGATATTCGATATGAGAAACGGAAAAATTCAGAAAAATATTTTCATCTAAATTCAGGGACGTAAAGAAAAGTCCGTAGTCAAAGAGAAAGTGTGCGCGAGTTCTCCGGGACATATCTTGAATACAATAACGCGATTCGTTTCGCGAGCTCACACGATCTTGAAGAGTAATTACCACTGGGGAATTAATATCTAGTCGTTGACTTAGCTTAGCTTCATCAATGGCGAAAGTGGCGAAGCGAGGTAAAATTACTAGCGTCAAACAGCGCGGAAGGAAAAGAGAGCGATTTCGAAAGCACGCGAATTAAATGGCTTCGCAGGATTGCGAAATGTCAAAGACTCAAAGGTAGATCGAAAACGCAGCCAATCTCGGTAACGAAATGAAAAAGGCGCCTACTCTGGCGGAAAGCGAATAAGATAGTTCAATTCTCGATAATCGGTGAGATCAAAGATCTTTCTTTCTTCCTCGATTGTATCTCCCACGTCGTTGCATTGCAAATGCGCGTCTCTCTAAATCTGGCAATCTGATTTAAGTAATCCACATCGATGTATTTTCATTCTTAGCTTACGCTTACGGTTTTAAATTAATTTAAAAAGCATCCGAGCGACTTGATTTTTTTTTCTTTTTTGTTTATTAAACGCAAACATGCAGATGTTTACTTTAATCAACGTAAAGAAGATTGTGATAATATACTGAAGTTTTCGCATATTGTTACCTTGTCTTGATTTGATATTTTGTGAAAGTTTTCCGAATGATCTTTCATTCGGGCGTTTTATTTGCTTTTGCAATAATGCATTTTTTTGATACGGCGTTTCGATCTGACCGGAGGTACACGTTTCTCCTACCAATTTTCACGGCGCAGTCATCCGAGCAGCAACTTATTGCCGGTTCGGTGCACGACTTCGTTACAACGCCCGGCAATAAACTGCGAGACCGCTCGTAACGTCTAAGTGGCGGAAGAGACTATAAGCTGAAGAAAATTTCAGGCAATTTGCGTCGCCTCGCGTCTTCCAAGAAATCACCTTGAAAATATTGTTAACTCCCAAGAACAGGACCGTGCGCCTTACTAAGTCGCATTTCTTTTCTCACGAAAATCGATCGACCCCATAAATGTCGCTTTTCTACGCTAAAAAACCTGAAGTGTAAAATCTTATTTGTCTGTTTGTTGTGTTGGAAGAAATCGGTTACGTAATATCGTTGAAATTTTTTTTTCTTTTTCCAGGAACGATCGACGCACGAGCGAAGACCCGAAGAGATTCCTTCCTTATACACGACAACTGCCAGACCCGTTGAAACCAGCAAACATAGCGCAACTGCCGCGGCTTCCGATTTGCTAGCCCGTTCCGGTTTTCAGCCGTACCGGCCTGAACATCATCCGCCCCATCCGGCAGCACCGACGTTCGCCTTAGACCCTACTTATAGCCCCTATCACCCCGGTCTCTATCCACCGCCGCATCTGCATGCTTATAGGTAAGCACGACGATATCGTTTAAACTTTGGTGTTATTTAGAAAAGGAAGAACTTTTATTGTTCTCCTTTCTACCAATTTATCAATAACTGATTCTATTTTGACATCTCTTTATAAGTACCTGTGGTTTAACTGATTTTCTGTGTTTCTGTCTGTAGCCGGCTAGAGGAACAATTGTACTTGGAGCGGTGTGGAATGTTGAGACCGCCGTTGTTTCCTGGATTACCGTCGTATCCTCTCTATGGATTGAGATACAGCGCGGACATGCTTCCGCCACCGCCCGCCTCTCTGGGTCTTATGTCTCCGGTGATGCACGAACGGTAAGTAAAACGATCCAAAGAAAAATAGAGAGAGTGAGTTCTCCGTAGAAAGCAAATGATCGAATTTCTTGTATTATTAATATCACGATGCGATTCTTGTTTTTTTTTTTTCAGGTTAAAGCTGGAGGAGGAACATAGACTGCGGCAAGCACGGGAGCAGGCTATGCGGGAGGAGGAGGAGAGGAGAAGAGCAGCAAGAAGTTCTGCTTCTGCTGCGCCGGTACCCCCGCCTGCACCTGCATCCACCGATACTGCAGGTGAGCGAGTCGCTCCACCCCCCACTGCCTTTTATTAAAAAAAAAAAAAAAAAAAAGCGTCGATCTATCGTTTTACTAATGCGCGTAAGCACTTTTTCTGTCGTTTGCCATTCTTTTACGATAGCGATATATCACGCGAATCTTCTTGAATGTCAAATTTCTTCTCATTCAGCCATATCCAACTTGTGATATAGCATCTCTTTCAATGCTACCACTCCGACATGTTGACAGTTATGTATTCTATACTCATTTTGCCCGCTTGTTTTGTTTAATCTTGACCCCAAAATCGTACTCATCGAATGAGATCGTATTCTTGGGAATATAATAGTAGTTGACACACGCGACGTTCAAAAAGAAAAAAAAGAAAAAAAAAAAGAAAAAAAAAAACGATCTGTAACTATCGACTCAAAGTTCTTCTGTAGATAGACGGACCTGGCGGACGCGAGCGAGGAGAAGTCATTGTAGAAATGTAACTGTGACCCGGTGAGAACTCGAAAAGAAAGAAAAAAACAACAATACTACGCTTCTAATTTTAATCTAGATTTAACGAGAGTTATATAGTCACACATAGTTATTTACTCGCGTTTTTCTTATACAAAAATTAGCGTTAATATGCGTGTCCAAGCGGAGTTCGAAAATAGACGAGATACACTGTAAACGAACAAACGTAAAATAGAAAGGAAAACAGCAAATGTGTGAAGTTGTAGGGAAAGATACACACTTTGTATCAAATGCGACCAGATAACACCGCGTTCATTTGTGTGTGTGTCTGAGATCCCGCATATATATTATTTGACGATGTTTTTATTGTTTACAAAACAATATAAACTAGAACTTTTTATTTCAGTTTGTGATTTGTTCGTTATTTGTTCGCTCAGTGTATAATTTCAGCAGAGTTATTGTCTTTCGGCTCGATTCATCGAACTATCAGAAGTGGGCTTAGTGGCAATAGATATAATCCATCTTAATTTCAATTTAGGAATAAATTAATAAAAAAAAAATTCAATTTTTCTAGACCCGATTTAGTTGTTATTTTTTTTTCTTTTTTTTTTTTAAACTTAATATTACATAGTCATCTATATATTGTGTATCCGATGTTCTTTGCATATGTGTTTCTAATCATTTTTATAGTATTCGAATGTGAACTACCTACTGTCTTATAGCAGGTTTGTTATATAGTCAATCATTTTGTAGTTAATGACGGCGAAAATTGAACATGAGAGTGCACGTCTTTCAAAGGAGAAATCTATTTTTGTTGAGTTTAAAAATGTCGAAAAAAAAAAAATTTACGATTTCTCGCGAGAAATCTTACGAGACATCTCGCATATCGAAAAGACAGATGAATTACTGTTATATACAATAAAAATAGTACGTTTTAGATTATTTTTAATGTTTCCCCGATATATCGAGTTATTTTTTTTCTTATATGTGTATTATTGTGTTGAGAGGTACAAAAAAAAGTAGAAGTATCTACGGGTGTATATCGATATTCTATACCTCGAAGCGTTGATTGATTTGTTAAGTGTTTATTAGGCATTTTATAAATTACATTCTTTATTGTCTCGAATTGTTAAATAACGCAATAATGTTTAATTGTGGATGTGCGAGATCCCGAAGCATTTTACGGTATAAGTTTGTCGGAATTCCCGGTACTCGTTTTGGGAAGAAAAAAACCTGTTTTCTTCAACGGAAGAGATACAACATTTTCAGTCTGTACGAAATTTTCGGGCTTAGAAATGTTCTTTTTCGTACGTTGCATGTTATTTATGTAAGTATTTACATTTAAGAATAAATAAACAAATCAAAGTTTAGATCAAATATTTCGATGTCTGATTATCAAATTTTCCAAAAAAAGAGTATTCGAAATAACTTCAGTTGTCTCAATATATTCGTATCATGAGATACTTTTAAGATCGGGATCTGTCACTTTTAACGTGCGCGTTACGAATTATTGCGCGGAACAAAACTGCGTAATAAGATTGCTGCATGACGATACGAAAACGATAATGAAATTGTTGTTATAAGTTACAGAATAAAGGTGTTTCCTGAAGAAGATTCTCGGGACATTGATCTCGATCTAAAAATTGTGGAAAACCGTACAATTTTAATGTTTTAATCACATATTCGGTACAATGAATTTGCGTTAATCGATGTTTATAAATTTAAAGGCGTGAATTTATTATCAGAAGTGAATAAGAATCGCAAGTCAATATTGTAACGATTTAAATGACAATTTTGTTTTCATCAGGCGCAATGCACTCTTGCGTTAGTTCCCGCAACTGTTTTAGAAAGTTTGCTATTAACCACTTAATGTCAAATAGTTTCCCTTAATTGTAAAAGTAAACATGTTGCTCCTTATATATACTGACTGAATAAACCGATGTATATAAACTTTATTATAAATGTTCTTTTGTCAAAATTATACCATTTTTATATATAATTTATTATGTAAACATGTATATTTGGACTATAAATGAAAATAAAACTTGCAAAAAATGTGATTGAAATTTTAATGGACTTGGAATTCTCTTGACCCTCGAATCATTTTCTGAAACAGTTTTGGGGAAGATTCCGTATAATTCGTAATTGTTTTAATTATCTGTTTTATTGCAATAATATGTCATTAAGAAAAAAAATGCGCTTATTAACGCTAGAACAACGATGAGAACAATTAGCCCCATTAGTTTAGACAATTGGTTTTCTGTTTTTTTTTTTTGTTATATATTTAGCTTTGTTGGAAATATAACAGTAATCATCCCCAATACTTTGAAGCGAATACATTAAATATATTCTAGCTGTGTGTGAACATACTTAAGCAATATTTCAGGTAAGTTCGGATAAATAAAAAAAAACTAATTATACCAAACATAGTTGCATAATTAGCGATGCTATCAACCTGATGTAATTAATCTGCGCAATTTAGTATATTATTAAATCATTGTATTTTATTAAATCTAGATAAGAAACATACATGTGTATATTTTCTTAACGCTTCTCCTCGCGCGCGAACTTACCGGTCAAGCTTGTATTCAGAATCTAACGAGACTATGTCGTGACATACTGAAGAATAACTATATTTTACCTTAAAAAGATATATTATCTAGGTTTAACACCCATTTACCTTGAGATAGCGAAACCTGGCTGTAGCAGTATGTCAAATTTTCTTATTTTCATTCATGTCTAACACACAGACACGCTCACACATTTAAATTTATTAAAATTTTACAGTGAGTTTATCTTTAAAGATGTACAAGACTGTTTAGAAGATATCTAGAACAGTATTAACAGAAGAGAAAATGACAACATATCGCCATGGCCAGAACCCCGTTCATTGTAGACGAGTGGAAGATCACCAAGCACTGTGTTCGGGATTTGTTTCAGCTAGGAAGCCGACCATAGCGGCTCAGATGCATAGCGATCGGGACCGAGAACGCGACACTAGAGAACGACAGAGTGGTGTCGGCAGTGGTAGTAAAAACAGCGGCAGTGGCAGTACCGCCGCCATCAGTAATACCAGTAGCAATATCAGCGGCGGAATCACTACTGCCGCTAACAGCAGTTACCATCAATCTCGAAAAGAAGAGCAGCAACCACCTGCTCCAACAGTTGCTCCACCACCACCGCCACCACCACCACCTCCACCGCCACCACCTCCATCATCAACTTCTTCCGATCCTGCGGTAGCGACAGTAGCACAAGGAGCCACACCATCTAACATCTATCATTCTCGTCTGCCATCTTTTTATGGGGCACCTATTCTACCCATGGCTCCCACTTTGCCCCCTCTGAACCTTCCTCCACCACCCCCAACGGCCATAAGCACAGCGCCGATCGGTCCTGCGCCGCCGATACCCTCTATGCCAAGTTTGACGCCGAGCGTGATAACGCCACAGCCATTATCCTTAGGCATGCCCATTTCATCTCTCATTTCTATTCCTTCTTTCCATATACCTCCCGCGCCGTCAAGTACCATTCATTCTAGTCAGCACGCAGCTACGACCACCACGGTCAACAGTTCCATTTATTATCAACAACAGCAACAATGCCAACAAACCCCGTTGCCACAGCAGCAGCAGCAGCAGCAGCAGCAGCAACAACAACAACAACAACAACAACAACAACAACAGCAGCAGCAGCAGCAGCAGCAGCAGCAGAATCAACAACGCGCGCACAATACAAGCGGTACGACGACTACGACTTCCACGCCTAGTACGTTGACAACGTACGTCTTGACACCGCCCAACGGTTCTTCGTTGACATTAAACGCAACGAATCACGCCCTCAAATCTCCGCCTCTGTCCCATAGCGTTCATGGTCCGTTTAGCGCGCCCAAAATTAAGGAATCACCAACGGTAATGACAACAACGACAGGGACGGTGTCCACTACAACGATTACCACGACGACCACCACGAGTACCACCGTAACATCGCAACCAGTTTTTGTTAGGCCCTTCGAGGATTCGTTTCACGCTTCCTCAACGAAAACGCATCAGAGATCGATGATGAATAGTTATAATCACAGCATAGCAAATCAAATTGGACATCACGAGCCGCCATCGTCTTTGCACGCGTCTACGACTGTGCACACATCTATGAAGTCCTCTCCGATAATGCCGACCATCACCCAAGCGGTGAGCAGTCAAGCGGTGCAGGAGAATTCCCCGACGATAGACAAGTCTATGAGCAGCCAGCAAACGCTGGTGGTTACCCAACCGATACCATTTCCATCGCAGCAACAGTATCATATACCTGTCGCGCACGTGCCAAGTCTTTACAAACCGCCGCATTTCTCATCGTCGTCGTCGTCAACCCATCAGCAATATCACGCTCAGCCTAAGCTCAACATACCGACGATAAGTATCGGTAGTACTCACAGCAGCACCGGGAGCAGCACGGCGAGTAATGCAGTGACCACTACCTCAAGCAGCACGAAACAACAGCATCCGAATACGCATCTCGTTAACGAGACGTATCAAACGACGACAGCGATAACCACGGTGATGGTGGCGACGACGACGACAACCACGACAACGACAACGGCGACGGCGACGACCACGTCAACGCCGACGCCGACACCGACAGAGACGGCATCGGTAACTTCAACTTCGCAAAATGACATCACAGTCAATAATTGCGTTACAAACGAGATGAACAATACTACCTTTAGTGCTAACAATCAAGTTATTAGCGGCAATAGCAAAGTCGCAAATCACACGATCGCTGCGATTCCTCGAAACGACGGTGCGATTAACAATTGCGTTCTTAACGAAAAAACGGCGAGCGAGAAAAGCACGAGTGAGAAGAGCGCGATCGAGAAAAGCATGATCGAAAAGAATGTTGTCGAAAAGATTGCGATCGAAAAAACGGAAATTGTTGAAAATCCGATCAAGCAGCCGCAGTTGTCATATCAGAATCACGTCGAAACGCTTCAAGACAATGTTTCGGTACCGCACGTGCCACGCGACGAACAGAAAGATCTGGACGAGAAAGAACATAAGACGCAGGAAGAAGATTTTAATAATAAGATGCAGTGTGATCAGAACAATCTATTGTCCACATTATTGCTTCAACCGAACTTTAAGTTCAGCAAGAATGATATCGCGCAAAAACCCATGGACAAAACACAGTTGATACAGAGTATCAAGTCCGAAAAAGTGTTGCGCACTTGTCAGAACGTCTCCAACGTGCTTCTTCAGATTCCAAAGTATCAGGAGAAACTCTTGAGCTTCAAGACTAACAACAACGAGTCGAAGACGACCGCGTTATGTTTCACCGACAAGTGCAATAACAATGAGATTTCCGTGCAGTGCGAGCCAGCAGTGCTGAACGTGCCTAAACCTAACAAGATAGTGTTCAAGCAATTGTTTGATATACCGCGACAGTTGATATCGTCCCTCGATCTGGCCGAAAAGAGACGCAAGCGGAGAAGAGAAAGGAACACGAGCGTCATGTGCAGCTCCGACTCGGAGGATGAGGAAGGAAATAAAAACATGGACCTTTGGATTACAAAGGGTCCGCCGGCTAAACTACAATATTCACAAGACAAATTGGCCTTTTTAGCCATATTCGGACTAACGACGCTAACTGTTAAAAATGGTAGAGAAATATATTGTGCATTTATTTTTTACACATTAAATAATGCTAACGCGTTTATTTATATTGGTTTTCTAAATGGATACGTTGTTTATATTTTTTTGTAGAAATGGAATTGTGTAAGGTTGAGAGAAGGCACAAGTTGAATCCCGATCCACCAGTAATACCTCTGGATGTAAAGTCCACGGTAGATTCTGTCTTACCGATTCCGAATGAGCACCCGGATGTTTTACTCTACACGCCAGATTTCGAGCCGAAAGTTGATTTTCTCAGGACTATAGGCCTTAAAATTATGCCCCCGGAGAAAAGAGATGGTGACTAAATTATTAAGAAAACCTTGATAACGTTCAATTTGTAAATATAAGATCTTATAATATTTAAAAATATCCTTATGATATAGAGTAATAGAGATGGATTTGTATAAAGATCCTATATGTATATCTCTCTCCTGTACATTAACATAATTGTTCTATAACAGCATATAATAATCGCTGATGTTTTATTGTGCTATTGCAGAGGCAGAAAAAAAGTGGCAGGACATTTTGACAGATCGCAAGAAACGAAAGTGCATGAACTCCGTTACTGCCTATTGCGACAGAATGGCCAAAGCCTACTCCGAGAATCCTCCATCATTGCCACAACAATCTCTAAAAAAGCGACTGCTGGAAAATAAAACAAAACTCAATATTCCAGTACATCCATTATCTTTACCGCCCTTACTTAATATCGAAAGATGTTTTCCTCCTTTGCCTATGCCTGGTGAGAATGGTGTGAAACAACTTAAACCTGTGAGTCATCTCGCTCAATCAACAGATAAATCTACCCAATTAATAAAACAACTTGCCCAACCGTCAAGACACCTCGTCCAATCATCAAGTCAACTTGCCCAACCAACAAATCAACTTCTCCTATCAACAAATAAATATGTCCAACCGTCAAGTATATCAATTCTATCAGCAAATAAACCTCAGTCAGCAAGTAAATCTATCCAATCAGCCAGTAAACCTTATCTAATCAATATACCCACTTCACCTGTAAATCAACTTTCCCAATTGGCATCTAAATCTACTCAGTCAGCAAATATATCCAACCAGCCAATAAGAAAATCCATTCAATTAACAAGTATACTGACCAATCCAGCGAGTAAATCCATTCAGCCAGTTAGTAAATCTGTAGACAATAGTGAGAACGACGAAATGGTTGAAGAAATAGGTGAGGAAACAGGGCCGAGGTGGTCTGGAATAGAGGACGTTATGTTTGCCTACAGCAGATACTGGAGCGGTAAGTGTAGAAAAACAAAACCTTCCTTCGTTATGTTCATAAACACAGTGAAATATCGTATATGTTATTTTTTTCAGAGATAATGCTGGAGAGAAACATTTTGGCGAATGAAACATCAAAATTAATAGAACAGTCCAACAAGTTGCATTCCGAACGTGCTCAGTTGGAACATAAGTTCTTGGAACTCCAGTCTGTCAAACAAACTCTCGAGAACCAGAAGCAAACGCTCAACGAACAAATTGAGAGGATCAACGCATTTGTTAAAAACAATAGATAGCGTTGCGGAACGCACAACACGGAAACTCATTCATCTGTGATATTATCAGCGGGTTAAGGGCCGTTAGCGCGTAATTACGCACTATTAAACGTAACACTTAGATAAATAATGGTTAAGAAAACTTCTTGAGTGACCAAATGTACAGCGATTTTTCGTATTGTTTTATGAATTTTATTAATATAGTACAACGCGCTATATTTTGTCAGTCGACGATCGATCGAGAGAACGAAGACTGTTGTTCGACTCTCGATTCGTCCGATTCGCAGGCGATGGCGATCGTGTCTGGCTCAACGTTACCGCACAATAGATATTATTATTATTTTTTTTTTTTCGCGCAGAGATCACCTCAACAAGTGAGCGTTAAAATGCGTCGATCGAATAAATGCGGAGTCATATCAACCGTATATGCAGATATATGTGTATAAAGTCATACAATTGTACAAAAACAAATTGTATCCCATCCGTGGAAAGACGACAAAGGCTTTCTAGTTTCACTAACTAACGGCTCTTATACTCTGAGCATTATATTTGTAATTGTATCATAATATTTTAATGAGAAAGAAATAGACAAATCGTGTAACTTATTTTATTCTGCGTAATGTGGACTTTTACGTCAAGGTACTTGGCAGGAAAACAATGATATATCACAACAATTTGTATGTCAATCAATGGATAACAGTTAAGTGCGAAGAAGATGAGACACTTATAATGTAGGATTGAAAAGTGACATTGACTATATATCAGACTGGCAGTGTGTCGAGAAATCGTTCGCACGCAAACAAAGCGATTCACTTTTATTTTTATGTTTAACGTAGTAGCGCGTGTGTGGGGGATGAAACACAGAATCCATAATACAAAAAAACAAAAAAAAAAAAAAACAAAACGAAGCTGATTCACGTAAATCTCGAAAAGGTTGTGAGAACCGCGAATCTAGATACGAAAGGGAAAAACATGTCTTTCGGACGGTAAAATATTTTACATTTTTTTTTTTTTTTTTTTTTTTTTTTTTTTTTTTTTTTTTTTTTTTTTTTTTTTTTTAATCAACGTTGCAAGACAACTCTAGTCTATGGATATGTCCGAATTATAACGGGGACGAATTACATACTGATATACGCAGGATCAGAGTAGTGGGCAATCCTTTCTTTTGAATGTCTGCATCGTTCGCTGTAACGAACGCGAAGGCCAGTGATGAAAATACGGGAAAAGGAACGTGTTTGTGTAAAACGACACTGCGGTACTTAGGTAATGCGACTTAACTTTTAAAGAAAAACAAAAAAAAAATAAAATAAAATAAAATAAAATCGTGTGAGACTTTGCGCAGAGCACATTCCACGTGAAAATGCTTGTTACCCGACCACCAACATTCCAAACATACCATTTTACTACGACAATCGAATCGACTTGTTGAAGATCAACCAAAATTTGAAAAAAAAAACAAAACAAAACAACCGATTGCACTTATTATTGAGACTTTCGTTTGACGCGTTTACCGCGCATCCGCGATATATTTTTCACAGCATATTTGAAATTTATCTCGCTCTCTGCTCTCTGAGTGCATCATCTCGTCGATACGTCGTACGCCGCAAAAGCAGCACCATCCGCTCGCACGGTGCGCGCGATAAAAAACTACCATTTATAATTTCGCCGTTTTTGTTCATTGAGTGCCTAACATTTCTTCCTACATTTGTAAATACCATTATTTTTATGTATTATGTAACAAAAAGGGGACCGCAAGCGCGCCGGTCTCAGTCAAACTGGCCAGAACAAGAGCCTAGGAGTAAATTGTTGAAAAATGAAAATTCAGTGTTTCTTTTCTATCTCCTTCACCAATTTGAGTATATTATTCGAATGTTATCTCTTTGGAAGCAGATATATATTCTCGAGAGAATTTTTGTTTTCTTATATTTAGTGAAGCTATTGTTTGCTTATTTGTTTTAATTTTGAAATATTACGTTTTCTCTCAAAAAATTGCCATCACATTTATTTCTTACTTTGTTTATGTGACAAATAAAAATTTAGAGTTCTGTCTTTTTTAAATGAAGTCTGTGGAATTGTGTACTTACATACAGAAGAATTTCGATGATTCAAGTGATCCTGAGTTGAGCGATTCGTATCAGTCAAATTTTCAGGATCTTTGTTGGCGCCGAACTTTGACTATAAATCCTATGGATTATCCCCACTTTTGCTATCTTCAATGGAGATTATGGAACCGCTTCCGTCGCGCCTACTAGGAAGAACTGAAAATTGAACCGTTTCCGTTCAAGTCTTGTTTTTGTGACATTTAATGTATTCACGTGATATCTTAATGACATATAATAAAACTTACTTTTACTTTTGGAACATTTGTAGCATGAAAATACTGATTAGCAGTTTATAGTTGTATCGGAGAGATGACTGAGAGGTCACGGTCGCGCGTTTTAACTGACGCTCGCTTTTCCGCTCTGTTCACAAGCGCCATCCAACGTGGCGCGCGTTGGAAACTACGTAGTCATGTCTACAAACGGTCTGTCGGTGTGCACGCATGCCTATGGTTCTATTCCGTGCTATGTTCAGCGTGTAGTTCTATTTCGTGCATTTTCATTGCACGTGCATATACCTTACAATATATGTGAAATGAATTTTACACGGTTAAATATATTTATTTCGATATATGTGTGTGTCTTAAAGAAATGACTAAGAAGAAGAAATAATTAAAAAAAGCCATTATGTCTATTTCCATTCTAAAACGTCGCTTCGCGGAAAGCCACTATGGTGGCGATTTGTTCTAAAAGATGACTGGCAGTGCTCACAAGAATCTTTGACAATTGAAGAGCACGTTAAAAATACTACATAAGAAAATAATACATTAGTTCATTTATATTGAACATAACTTGATATTATTACATAACTTGATATTATTAACAATATTATTCATTTTTTATAAAATACAAAATGAAGTTTGTATATACTATGCATATACTAGTTTTTTGAATATTTAATTTAAGAATGGAAGAAAAAAATATTCTTCCATGGTGACAACAAAATAAAATTAATACTATTACACAATGTTGTTTGCTTTATTCAAATCTGATTTTATTTTGTCATATTAGATATATATTTGTCGTACATGAATTAAATTTCCGATTAAATTTGTGTATGTTATTTGGGCAAGTGTGTTTTTGTTTTTTTGTAAAATTTATGTGCGTTATATTAAATTCCACTAACGATTTAAAAAACGATTTTAAACCTTTATCACATCATCTGTCACATATATGTTGTTAAGGTTTTATTAACAATTTTAATTGTTTACTTGCAATGAGAATGCAGCTTTCTCTGAAAAATTCAGGCTAAAAAAAAAAAAAAATAAGAAGAAAGGATTCATACTTTTTTCAGACAAAAAGAGAGAGAAAGAGAGAAAGAGTATGTGTGCAAGTAAACTCTGACGCACAATAGGGAAACCAAAAGTAATCATTATATTGAATATTTGTGATACACATGTTTCTTTTACGTTGTTTTTACAATACTTGTGTTTAAGTACAGTTTGTACTAATGTACCCGCGCGAGATATAAAGGAATATATATATATAGATTGTGTTAGATAAAACATTGAGAGAATCTGCGTTTAACGCAATCTCATCGAGATGCAATACACAATCCTTGGTCGATTGGGAATAGGCGTTAAATTGCACGGAAAGATTGCACGCAAGAGATTACGATTACATACAGCAAACGACTGTACGCATATATTTAACACACATATAGATGTATTATATATTATATCACTAAAACGCTACTGATGATGTTTTGTTTCACTTAAAATTGTTTTACTCTGTTGAGAATCTCTCTTAAACATAAGTAATAGTTGTTTTTTTGTTTTTTGTTTTTTTTTTGTTTTTTTTTTTTTAACAGCTCTTGTTAGACACTATTTTAACTACAAATGTTAAAAATAATTAAAAATAAACACACGTCGATAACTATTTATCCTTTAATCTATGTTTTGAGAAAATGGAAAAAAAAAAATCTACAATAAGCAACAGACAAGTCATGGATGGTCAAAGGAAGAAAAGAATCGGCGAAAAATTTTATTTACATCTTATAAATGAACTTCGATGCTCCGCACGAGGATGTTGGAGCTAGCAGTTGCGTATAGAATTTGAAAAATCGCACCGATTACGAATTGTTTTGTGTATCTTCCTGTCATTCTCACGTGCGAGATTCCAAAAACAAACAATTGTTTGTACCTTGTGAATATTATTTTTCTGCAACAAATTACTGTTTCATTACTGTTCATTAAAGTGTTTCAAGATAAGATTGTTTTTCTCTTCGAGATATTAAACGTTTGTTAGAATCGCGTATGTACATCGTTACCAAATTTTTGATACGCTATTTGGTGATCTAAGTTTTTACTCTAAAGAGTTGTCCTTTGGTAAAATATACAATATTCGCCAGCTCATTTGTACCAGCAACGTGAGCAGCAGCATTAATTGCCGGCCTTTAAAAAATATCCTCTCAGTCCTTTCTTTTATTTTTTTTTTTTTTGATGAGGTATTATTGATGTATCACGTGTCTTTGTGTTAACAAAAAGATCACGCGTAATAGTCGCGAGATCACAACTGTTCGGATTCGAAGGCCACGTTATCGATGCCGTTCATCATCGCGGCCTTCTGCGTGCCCTTCTGCGTGTCCACAATTCGTGTGCTCGATGTCTTGAAACCGCCGTGATCTATCGCGTCCTCGCTCTTGTGATTGATCATAGCTTCGGGTTCCTTCTGTTCCTTCATCGTACGATCCTTACGGTGCTCCGTGTACAACCAGCTGAACAGAAATATCATTTTTAACATTATTCGCACATTGTTCTTCAAAGTCAAATTCGATGTGGAAACTTTTCCATAAGCATGTTGGTCTTTGTTGTTACGAAGATCGCAGCATGAGTTGTTTGTTACGATAATACTCACAGGAACGCAAATACCGCGGGCATCGTCATGCATCCCCCGGCGATGAAGAATGTTCCCGGGAACGTGTCCATGGTAGCCGCGTAAATGGCGCTGTACATCGGTCCGTAAACAAGCGGCATCAGCGACTCGCACACGCCGAACAGCGAGTTGACTTTACCTACGGAATTGCGTAACGCGTCTTTTAGTTTTTCGAGAACGAGGCAATATAAAAATTGCGTCAAAGTTTTCTCGGATCATATTAGTCCGACAGGAAAGATCTTGTTAAAAGCCTCGCTTGTGCTGAGAGAAAAATTAGCCACGTGGTCATCGCCACGTAAATGTAATTTGATGTCTAAATTGTGTGATTTGCACGACTCCGCGAGATTACATCGAAAACATTACTAAAGTGGTACTGAAATATTAGTAAAATAGTCGTAATTCTTATATTTTATTTTTTTGAGGCTCATTCTCTTTAATGGACCGACTACGTCAGTCAATTTTATTTGTTCAAAATTTTTAATTGTTTTTTTTATTTTTATATCTTGTTATAAATTATATAGTAGCAATATTTTTGACATTTATAATATTTTCATAATTTTTTGAAATAGCGTGTTTTTACCGAGTTCTTCCGTAGGCACGAGCTTGGAAGCTATCGAACGCATGGCGATGAAAGAAGTACCGTTCACGATCTCCACAATGGCGGCTGAAACGCGCGTTAAAACGTGTTAGAGACACTCGGAATTGCGATTGTACGCGATTGTACATTTTGATACATGTAGTAGTTGTTAGTCAGTTTTTTTTAAAAAAAAAAAAAAGACTGACCTACGTAGACCATCCAGGCGGATTTGGCGAACGCGTAGACGAAACTTGCTATAATTTTACTCATGCAGCTCATGATACCCACGATGGCGTCGTCTATCTTGAGTATGTGGCTGAAGATACCGACGGAGATCGCGGTTCCTGCGCATTCGAAAGAAACACTTCCGAGTGTGTTTTTTTCTCTTTGCAAAACAATCGTGAGAAATAACAATTTTGAATGATAGGAAAGCGAAACAAAACAGGGCAATGTGAATTACAGTAATCCGTTAAACTGAAAAACAAACGTGAATAAATGGAAGAGAAACTGGATCTGTGCGCTGAATTTGCAAATAAAACTGGATTTGCAATAAATTCGCGATACATCGACAAGAAATAGAAAGTTTTTGGCAAATAAAAAGTTCATGGCAATCATGTCGAACGTCATAAATATTATTAAATCATTTCCATTCGAAACAACTGCGCCGTGGCAGATTTTCATTTCTCACGAGACAAAGTTTTATTTGTTTATTTTTATTTACCTTCTCTCTTCTTTTGTTTTTATGAAAACAAAAGTTTTTTTTGTGTTTTAACGGTTTTTTTCTTATTTACATAAGTGTTGTAGTGATTGTAAAAGATTATCTTCTCAAGGCAAATTCTTCTCTTCACAATCCGTCGGAATAAAGTTGATAATTTTGCTTGGCAACGGTAGTTATTTATTCTCTTACGTAAGACGCATCATTCATTTGCTTTCATCGATCCACGAACACAAAAAAGGCTTCATTAGGTAATAATAAACGTGATTACAAGAATAGATCTAACAGTTATCTACGGTAACTCAGTTGAAAAAATTAATCTTCTTCGAACGATTATTATATCTTCGATATATCGAGATTCGACATATTTTCGCGCGAATATGTCGACACGTATTCAAAATCGATGAACTTAATGAAGGGTAAACTTAATAAAAAATCGAAAGGGTGTTTTTTTTCTTTAATGCACTGACTTGCACAACCTACGTTTTTTTTTTTTATATGAGACAATCGTCTTACCGATCAGATTAGTTACCATGCCAAACGTGGAGAACATGCTGAACGTCACTTCGTTCCAGTTGTATCGGTATCTCATGTAAAGATAAACAACCGCCATTTCGCCTGAAAAACAAAACACGCATTACCTTGATATAATAATGTTTTTATCAGCTGCACAATAATTATCATATTTCTTGGTCAAGAATCATCACGTAATGGCCATATCATTTGATATGCGTATTAATAAAAATCTGCATCGACTTACGTAAATTTCGTGCGATTAAGCAATTTAAATGTTAATGATGTCTATATTTAAGTATTGCGATTATTGCAAATTAATTTCTCACTGACACATTTATCTATAATTACTTCTTGGAATTTGGATTTTTCCCGGGTATGTAGTTTGTATTCGTAGTGTGTAGTCGCGCGCATTATCTATTCCATGTGTTTAATTCGTTTAATGCGAGTTGTGTTCATTTGTCAATTGAGCAACTGCACACATTATTCTTTAAAGAGAAATTTAAGGGTTTGACATTAGATTGCTGATTATTTAAGGGCTAAACATTAAATTTTCGTCTCATAAAAATCTTAAAAATTAAATTCAAAACAAAGAAAGCTTGACCTATATAAATTTAATTTGACACTTACAATACAGATTTTATCGATAATAAATTGAAATAGTTGTCGGCAATAAAATATCGTAGAAGCCTGGCCGTAGCAATATTTTACGGATTCACCCGAGCGCAAAGGTTTTCTTTTCAATTACAAACGATTTTCAAGCGATTACATCGGCAGCAATTAGACCAACAATTGCTTCCTGCAGTAATACCAAGTTAACTACGAAGGTCAAATGCAACGTGAGTATTATGTAAAACGATGGTCTTTTGCAAAACTAAAAACATAGTCGATCGAGATATGCACCTCGAGATATAGCGGAGATTATCTGAAATTTATACGTTTGTGAATGTCATTGTAAGAAACTCTTTTCGAGAAATAAATATATAAATTGATATGTACACGGAAAAAAAATGTTTTGCTATTATATAAAATATTTTGTTGGCAAAACAAAAATCTTAATAATAACTTGGCAATTTTTTTTTCTCAATAATTTCACTCAAATAGTGTTTGCACGATTTTAACGTGATTATTAGCGGGATTAGATTAACATTCGTATGGAATTCGCAGACTTCGTCCCGTTGATACTCGTTGCGCGTTTCTCGCAATATGACACGCGATATTGTCGACGCGATGCCGCGTATACGAGATTTATAATGAAAACACATACAACACAAAGTTGTACTTTCACCGCGTGATTTTCAGACAAATAGAGATCTGAAATTACATCGGCGGTATAACAACCGCCTGTAGCAGCATAGTCCGCCGTTATAGAGAATCACATTAGCGTATTATACTGGATGGATATTGTGTGCAACTTAACAATAAAGTGCGCGATTTTGCGAGCGCGCTTGTTGCGCGTTTGTGTGTTCGAGGATTTATATCTAACGTGTAATCTCTCGGAAAATATTTAGCGGACATTGATGCTACACAAAGCACGTGAAATAATGCTTAAACGTCGTTAAACAATGTTAAACGCGCAAAATGGTGACGGGGAAAAAACAATTATTTATCTAACAAAATTTTTATACAGTCATTTAGCGCGCGATATATTTCACAAGAGCTTGTGTCGAAACTAGAACTGGGGCAAATGCATACGTATATTTACTTGCGATTCTTATCTCTTTGTTCTTCTGATAAGTCAAAGATTTGGTGCACTCGCGAGCAACCTACCTGGCGTAGAGACTAATGTTTTTTCTTGTTAATGACGTCGAGATTTATAGTATCTTATCAGTAGTTTCGATAGTTTCAGATATTTTTAGAAAACTTTTAAGAATAATAATCTCTCTCTCTCTCTCTCTCTCTCCTTTCTCTCTCAGTTACATAATAAAATAATAATAAAAAACATAGTAAAATAGTAATAGTAAAAAACATAGTATAATAATTAAAACACTTCTCACTTGACATGTCTGTTTTGACGTATCATACATGTTATTTGTCTGGAAATATTGAAAATTCCCCACACAGAGTGTTACCGATGATTGACAGATCTTCTGTCTGATCTCAAAAATAGCTCAGCCGGATAAGAGCGACGGATAATTACATTAGCCTTTTGAGACATGGTCTTATGACGACGACGACGACAATGAGAGAATTAAGAAAAGCAACATCTTTTACAATGTTGTACAGGTATATCCGCGTTAAGGCATTCGAAATCAGGAAGACGCCCATTACACGGAATTGTTATAAGCGTGACGAGAACCGCGTCACTTAGCAGCTGGGGTATAATACGTACTAATACGAGTACCGAGACATTGTAACGACGGGGCTACCTATATAATTAAATTGTGACAAGGGCATTCGCGAAATGTGCTGAAATTGTGCTTCGTCGCCGTACGAACGCGCACGATCGCATTAAAGTCGCGAGATAGCCGAGAGCTGTGTAACAAATGCACGCTAATTGAAAAATTGAATGATTCGAGTGGTCGCGTGCTTCGACAAGAGCCTACCAGCTGTACAGGCACATCGAGATCGGCTGTGCATTGTTGCCGGTACCGTTCGCATGTACGACAGTAGTACTTGAATTGCTTACATCTGTCTGTCAATACGTCGACACACATTGATTTACAACTTTTTCATAGCTATCTCAGATTTTTGCTCCGGCAAAATCCTTTCTAATGTACGTAAAAAACTGTAAAACCAGCTTTTGCACGATTGCCCGGAGATCGGAGATCGAAGAGGTTTACAAGAACTTTTATGTAACGTCGTTGCAATCCGTTAAGATTCACGGACGCGACGAATGTAGTTGTTTGTCCCTTTTTCTTTTTTTTTTTTTTTTTTCCTTTTTGTTTTCTCGTCATTCTTGTGCGACATTCGCGGCAAAATTGCGCGCGTTATCGCGAATTTCGTTTATTAACTTATCTTTTCGAAATAATGTTGCGAAAAAAATATTTATTGCGGACAATAATATTTTGTGCGTGTTTAGCGGCGCGTTTAAAAATAACGCGACGCATTTGCGCAAATGGAAGGTGCAAAGCAGCGCGGCGCGTTTTCGCGCTCGTACGTACAATGTATGCAACATGTCTCTCCAGCTTAGCACACACGTCTTCTCTTACTTTCCCCTCGCGTACGATATATTCACGGTGTCGGACGTAAGTAATTACCAATGGGAATGCGCACAGTTGCAACGCGAGATTAACGAGAGTTGCGACGAGAGTTTTTGCCGCGCCGCGGATGCACGCGGAAAATGATGGATGTTGATTTTATTTTCTCAACGTATGCCGTTTAGTCGGTCTCTCTTTTTAACTCGATTGAAGAGAAAATATTTTTTTACTGCATCGTTTGCATATTGGAATCTGAAATCGCTATATACGTATTTTTTTTTTCTGCGGAGTTGTTAAATGTATGTTAAATATAATCGCGGTATTAAGTCAAAGGCATTGATCACTCGATAAGCATATCTCGTGAGAAGATTACAATTCGAAATAACTCATTGGGACATTGTTTCATTACGCTACGTTGTTCTACAATATTGTCGTATTTATCGATGATTCAACTGTTCGAACAACTTACAAAATCTTGGAAATAATTGAGAACAAAAGAGAACAAAAAAACAAAAAAACAAAAAATTAATTGAATAAAAATTATTTTAAATAAATATTAAAAGGCATGACACACAACTGAACTTGGCTATCGTTTAAGATACAATATACACGGCAAAAAGTAGCACGAATTATTCATGGAAATGATTATAGATAGAAACGAACATTTACATGAAATATAGAATATCCACGTCTGCTTTAAATATTTTCTTAATACTTTTTTGTTTTAAAGTAACTTACATATGAATCTTCTCCTTCTTTTCTTCCCTCGTTTGAAGAATTTTACATTTTTACGTCAGACATGAAATATCAAAAAATGACATCAAACAATCTCAAAGAATTTTTATTAGTTTGGAACAACTCACCGTAAAGAGGTCCGATGACGACCATAACAACGACCATGAGAACGATAACCCTTTTCCGACGATTGTTCGCCCCTTTCTTGAAAGCCACGCGAAACGTCTCTTCGATGTGCTTCAACGAGAAGAAGTCAAGAATGAAGGCGCACAACGACATCCGCTTGTTCTCGCTCGCCGGGAGGGCTTTTTTTCGCGCGCGTTCCGCGAACACCCTCGGCGGTTCCTTAATCACCACTAATCCGTACACGAAGCTCATTACGTAGCACACCATCGAGATGCTGAAGACACCGTAAAAACCCAGTTTGGTGTACAATATCCCGGAGAGAGCCATGCCGATCGGCACGCCCAGAGATAGAAAGACGTTGGCCGCGCCGATCCTGAGCGTTCTCGACTCCACGGACGTGATGTCCGCGATGTAGCTGAAGATGCCCATAAACATCGTGAACCAACCGCCCGTCAACGCCGGCCACACCGCCTCCAGCACGACCGCTTCCATCGGCAGTTCGTAGAACCAGTAGGTGCACGCGATCAGGGTGACGCTGCTGAAGAACTCGCCGATAATCGGCAGCAACATGCACGGCTTCCTCAGGCCGGTGCGGTCGCTCCACGCGCCCATAAAAAGAATCAGGATGGTCGGCAGGGCGCTCTGCAACGGCGTTTTCCACGTTTGCATCCGCGCCACCAGTTGCTGCACCGCTGTCTCCTCGGCCTCTAATCCTGTCGTGTTCCTGGCGGACAGGGACGAGCACACGTCGTCCGAATATGCGAGATTCACCCGGCACGCCTTCTCCAGAATGAGATTCTGCACGGCCAGAGACGAGAGCACGCTGGGTATCACGTAGCACGCGACCATCGGCTCGACGGTGATGTTGCTCGTGAGGAATGACCACTTCTGCCGAATGCTCATGGACTTCCAGGTGACCGCACTGTCAGACTTGTCGCTCATGGGGTTCGGTTGCTTCTTCTCGGGGTTCTCCTTGGCGAGCCCCGATCCGGGCGCGCCGATCGTCGTTGTGATCTCGGACATGTCTCTCGTCTCGTCAAGAAAACAGGATCACAATAATCACAAAACAGAGACTGGAGTCATGTGAAGTCTTCGGACCGTCCAAGCCTACGATCGACTCGGGATCATTAAGTTAAAGAAGACTTCCACGTAAATGAACTTTTGGCCTTTTTGTTTTCCGTTGGGCGCGCGCGAAATAAATCGCACGGTGATCCCGCGGCTCCCGGCTAATGCACCATCGTGCATCACGACGCTCTATCTGTCTCCTTCGTCCGCCGGTCACCGGCCAGCAGCACCGTACGTACCACCTCTTCTCTCCCCGATCTCAAAAACTGCAACTCGCTCTCGTACACGATCCAGCCGTCGGCGCCGCTTCTGTGGCGCGCGCTAGTCCCCGATCCGTCCTCGTGCACATCTACTTAGGCACTAAGCACCAGGCACGCGGTGCTCTCCGTGTCGGGTCAACTTTGTTCCGCTTAATCCACGACGATCTGTCGCGGCACACACGCTTGATGCCACCACCGCCGCCGCCCGCGGAGTCACTTCCGATTCCGCCCCACGGCAGTTTTTCGGGTCAAGGTCAGTCAGTCCGCGACGACGTCGGTGCACTCGAGCTACTGTATTCCGAGGCTACTATCGGAAATCGTCGGTCTCCGCGCCGCTCACCTTTTTTTTTTTTTATTCCTCCTCAACGTTCGCCCGATCATTCGTCGTCATCCTCGTCGTTGTTTTCTTTTTTTTCTGACGCATGAGGAGCATTACGATTACGGTTGTGATTGCGATTATGATCTCGACTTGCAGATGTCTTCCGCGATGACCGATCATCATCAACGCGATGATCGTTCTTCGTGGCGTATTTCTTCTCCACGGAAGCTTGCCCCGGGTAAACGTCGCGCATTACATAAGGCCTGGCATCGGTGACATGTTGACAAACGGACGGCGAGTGATGATTATCATGTTCATCTTTCTGTCGAGGGAATACTTGTTCTTGCGTCGGCGAATGATGATCTTCTTCGGCTTCATGTTCACGATTCGACGATACATTTTCGCGCCTAACTTGCACGCGCGCGTTGCACGGGTCAAGGACTAGAAAGCGCGCGTTGTTGACCAAACGCGATATCCGAAGTTTGAAAGGTATTTCTCGCGCGAACGAGGTTGGAATGTTCTGGATGCGATCGGCGCTGGATCTTGCTTGCTTGGGAGGACCCGCACTCGCTAAGCAAACCGTACGATTACCTTGTGAAATCCTCCGTTGCATAAGATTTCTTTCACTGAAACGTCCATCCAGAGTTGATTGATCGCGCAGCCTTCGAATCGTCCTCGGCACGTTCCGCTTGTTGCGAAGATTCTTCCTCTCACATCAGATAGCGCGCGCAGGCTTGCTAATCCTCTGTTATCCGATCGTTTTCTCGGATAACTTCGGACAGTCGCGCGAAAATGATCATTTTTTTTCTGGCCACGTGCTTTTTTCCAATAAGAAACGAGAGAGAAAGAGAGACAGAAAAAGAGAGAGAGAGAGAGAGAGAGAGAGAGAGAGAGAGAGAAAGAGATTCGTTTCGAGAAAGCACGACAGCTGGAATCCGGTTGCAGAGACCGCCACGGTGTCCGATGTCGAACGGATGGCAACTGAGCGTAAACAGGGAGCGTCGTTGAATCGCTGCCGCGCGTAACTCGACGAGGCGCTGTTAAATGTGACAATTCGTTGATAAAGTAATCACTACGACGCACGGTCCCAACGTTCTACAGTCAAAGCAGCCTATTTTAGACAGGGCCGTCCCACCCACAAGTGCCATATTATATCTACGGTGAATTCGAAGCGAGTTCGCGCACCATCTCTACGTGACGTTCCCGGTTGCGACACGCAGCATATTTCTCGCTCGCGCGTGACGTTGCCTCGCGATTTTTCTCGCCACCCCGGCGTCCCGTTAAATCGTCGTCGTCGTCGTCGTTTCTCGCGAAATCGTTTCTCCGCTTTAATTACCGGATCCTGGCTGTTTTCGCGCGATCGCGCGTTTCCGTGATTGGAAATCGAGTTCTCGATAGAACGCGAGGAAAACGTTTGATATCGGCGAAAATTCGCAAGGTCGAGGTTTAGGGACGAAAGGCAGCCTAGAGGCGGCCCTGGCTCTTAAGTCTGACGTATAACGCTGTCAAGTGAGTAATGCTCGCAATTCCACAACGATACTTATAAAATATTCGATGCAGAGCTGTCACCGGCACTTCTGTCTTGATGTTCGAGCGACGAGGGTGCGTCGCCGCTGATCGTCATTGTTGAAGAGCCATCCTCTTTCGCCTCGTCATGGCGGCCGCGGCGGCGGCGGCGGCGGCGACGGCGGCCCGCGAGAGATATGCAATTTGTTTTTTTTTTCTTTTTTTCTGACGATCATCAGCGCGTTATTTCTACATCTACGGTAATGCATCGCGTAATAATAATCTGTCACTACTACCACCAAAAGTATTTTATTCTCGCTCCGTTGAACCGGTACACGTGGATTTCCAACAATAACCATGAGGCTATATCGCTCCGCGATTCCGGATTCCGCGTTCGGTACATAAGACAACTTTCGATTTTTTTTTCTCAACTGTCGAATTAAGTGGGCAGAAACGATTTCTCCTGCGCGCGCGCTTTTTTTTTCGGCTCATTATGATGCGTGATGTGGCTTTTAGGTCATTATGCTCGTTTTGTTTATTTCGCGCTCGCCTTGCGAACGGACTTTCACTAATCACTTATCAATGACAGTTCTCGACTAAAGATATTTTGTTTATTAATGTTCTCTATATAGATAAGAGTCCTTATATAAGAGTTCTTATTATATAGATATGCACAAGAACTCTTCTAGCAAAAGATATATTGTAATTAAAAAAAGATATATTGCAAATAAACCATATGGGAAATATTTTGTTTACTTCGAGCGAGAAAGAAGTAAAAGAGAAAGGATTGTCAGAGTAATTTATATATTGCAACGATTGTAGCATATATAATAATTTTTTTATTTTTTGTTTTTGTTTCTTATATAATATTTCGGAAGATAAAATTTACTCGTATTTGCAGAAAAATTAATTGTTACATAATAGATTGAAATAACTTATTTTATGTGTTACTGCTACGATTATTATAATTGTACGAAATTTAATTTGAACATGGACTCGATGCAAATTGAGGTTTTGCTCAATCGACACAGTGGTCATTCGTGTTTCTCTCTGATTTATTTCTCTGACTTCTTAAAAAAATAGAACACAGTTTTCCATGCGGTTCTTTATGCTTCAGCAGCTTGTTTGGAGGTTGTTGTATGCTACTCAATTAGATTTGACCGTGAAATTGCGTATGAAATTGCGTGTTACATCGGTGCATCTTCAATCGAGTTAATGTATGACGAGCACTTCGTAATCCTTGAACGATAACTCTTCGCCATCAAACGGAATGTACAGACATCCGTGGCTTTGTTGCACCTAAAATTATTTTTTAGACATTTTATGTAAAGTTACAGCTCTCTGTAAGTTGCTGCCTGTACAAGAGAACGACGAGAAAATAGCGCGAAAATAAATTCCACCCACGCAAAATGCAGAAAAATACAAAAGAAGATTAAAATAAAAAATTTAAAACATGCGATAACATTTTACACTTCAAATAATTATTGTACACTTGAACTATCCCTAAAACTAAAAAGCAACTACCGAAAAGACCGACCTTGCCAATTGTTTGAGCTCCACTATGGAGGACACGGCCGATGTACAGAGGTTCTCCGTCCGTGGTTTGACCGCCGATTACCGCATCCGTTGGCACCTCACCGTTGCTGCAGAACTGCCATGCAACTTCGCTTTGACAGAGGACCTGCAATTGTTGCATTGTTAAAATTACCAATGCTTACTTACAAGAATATTCATAATTATACGGCTTAATTGCTTGAATTTACATATAAATGAGTAATTGTTTATTTTCGTTATTTTCGCTGTTACTTCTGATGAGATAAAAATTAATTTAATGTTTGTTATCTTTTATAAGTCTTTAAAGAATCAAAACTAATTTAAAGACCACCTTTGAAGAAAAAACTCATATCTTAAGATCATTCTTTACTTCGGTCTCTATTGATATGATTAATCTTAACAAGAGTTTTTTTGCACTTTGAACATTTCCAAAATTTTGGCGCGCATTATGCAACTAAAAAAATTGACCTAAAATTTCTTTTAATCACTTGAGAAGATTAGAGAAAATCATCACTGATAGCGCTTGGACAGATTCGAGCAAATTAGTCAGTAAGAACGCCGACGGATTGTCATGATAAAATGACATGTATCGTTCCCAAGCGGGATAAATTAACGTTATTGTTACTTTTGTAATGTCATGCAGAGTGACATAACGTACGACTTTTCTAAGCGGGACAAATTGTTACTTGTGTAAATCTGCACGTTTTTATTATTTATTTTTGTATTATTCACCTCAAATTCGTCTTTCGGATGTTCCTCGCCGTTATGACAAACATAAGCGACGTTCTTGTCAGGAATCACTTTCGCCGGCAACATATCACCTTCGTGGTAAGCTCGGCCGACGTAAATTGTGCTTCCATCAGAATCGCGGCCGCCGACGACCGCGTTTTCTGGCATCGACTGACTACCGGTACGGTTTACCCACCTGTAACCTGCAACAATAAAAAACTCGTAGTGTAACAGTCAAAAATATTGACGTTAAGTAAAGACAAAATAATTAAAAATCTCTATCCATATGTTTTTTAACTCAGCTCATCGATTAACTGTTTGTACGTGTAAGAAGTTTAGGAGTACGTGTTAAAGTCGGGATTAAGATTTAAAAAAAAGTGTGTATTTTTTATCTAATTATTATAAAAATTAATCTCGACAGAGCTTTTATATTTTTTTACATTGACTGTTATAACGTTAAAACTTGAAATTAAAACTGACACACAAGTCTTCTTTCGTATAATATTATACTAAGAACATTTGGCGAACAAGTGATGTGTATTTAACAAACATGCATTACGTAATGTTCAAAGATAACAAAACTGAGGTGTTTCGTATCAATCAATAGATAAGACTATACACTTCAGGTCTTCGTAATCGATGATTTCATCTTTTATACACGTCTATATTTGTCTTTACAGCTCGTACGACACGTATGCTCAACCAAAGCAATTAGCGTGATACATCGTTTAAACTAAAGCAAATGAAAATTGTTGAATTGAAATTGATGGAGAAAAAATAAGAATGAAAAAATTGAGGTAATTATTTGATGTACGACACACCTACGCGCAGTTTGTACAACAAATACGCAATGAAATTAGCGTAAGGTTGATGTGTCACATAATTGCACGAAAAAGAATTTAAATATAATAATTATGTGTAGAGAGAAAGAGAGAAACAGAGACGCGAAAACTTTTAAGAAAAAAATTGAATTCTATGAAAACATTTGTTTATTCATAATATCTATATTTATAATATATTTATATAATATCTTTTATTAAAAAGAGAATAAATTTAAAAATGTTATATACATTAACCATGTGAATGTGTCAAATATGTTTAATATTCGGTGTGAAAAGTGACAGTGACTTTAATAAAATATCGTACTGTGATTATAGATATTCGTATAATAGCATATTGTTTGCCAAACGCATAAGAAGAGAAGAGAAAATAAGTTTTGCAAAAGTTCAATATTCCCCGTATCTATTCTAAAACGCGCGCATCTATGCAGCTTTATGAGCTAGAGAGACGTAAGATTTTCACTCACCTGGCATTATGGAAATCGATCCGACACGGGTGAAGTCTCAATACAAGATGATGCTTATCATATCTGAAACGCTGAGTTAAAAACCTCGTGTAATCTTATCGCTCTAACGCAATCTTATTTGCCAAAATACTTGTTTCTCTTCCTTCTCTTTTTCTGCCAATGCGATGACATACTGATTGCTTGGAACGTAGTTATTATTATGATTTATATACTGTATTTTTTCCGCTCCGGAAATTAGATATCGATTTATATAGAAATATATCTGTATCTGAGTGTGGTCATCACTTTAAAGACTTATATAATTTTACAAAATTCTATGCAATTTTATTTTACATGTTAAATAAAATAAATAAAGAATAGATAAAATATAAGTGATAAGAACTATTTGCAATAAGAATATGAAATTTTGAAAATTACATGCTTTTGTAATAACCAGAGAATTATAGTTTTTTTTATGACAAGTGTAATATATTTCATCGTGAACTAGCTATTGACATGCAAGTTTCTGTAACAAGAAAAACATACTTGAGTGAATTACACATCATATTAAAATTAAATTAAATTACATTACTTAAGAAAATTGAAAGTGAATTATTTTGTCTTTATTCCCCTAACAGCACGCGACATACTGCATATCATCCCATTTTCATACTCAATATACTGTACTCATCCGTAACGTACTGAGATATGTGGCATAACGTCATTTACAGTATTATTCGGTTTTCTGTCGCGCGCGTATGTTCTCAGGATTTACTCAGAGATATGGATACGTACGCCTTTCTATCGCGCGCGTATATTCTCAGGTTTAACTGAAGATATATCAATGCCCGCGTTCAGCAGAACTCAGCGCTTAGCAAGCGTTTTGCGCTTATTGTTAAAGCAGCCATAGCCATCCTATGCTTTAACAAGCGCAAAACGCTTGCAAAGCGCTGAGTTCTGCTGAACGCGGGCATTGATATACCTTCAGTTAAACCTGAGAATATACGCGCGATAGAAAGGCGTACGTATCATATCCATACCTCTGAGTATAACTTGAGAATATACGCGTGAGATGAAAAAGCGTATGTATCACTTTTATACCACTGCGTAAATCCTGAGAACATACGCGCGCAATAGAAAACCGAATAATACTGTAAATGACGTTATGCCATATATCTCAGTATGTTACGGATGAGTATATTGAGTATGAAAATGGGATGATACGCAGTATGTCGCGTGCTGTTAGGGATCGTATTAATTTTATAAATGTACATTCTGGTAAATCTTCTTTCATTCTTTATCTTTCTTGTAAAATTGCTATTTCACACTTATTATTTCCCATTTTTGCCACTTAGACATCGAAAATATTGTTAATCTTCATTGCATTAAATTACTTGTTAATTGTTACAGCAAAGAAAAACCTGAGAGCGGCCAAAGCCATTAGAGAAACTGTACTATCTCATCCGCCTTATAAATTAGCGCAATGTCTACGAGTGGTGCGCAATAACAACTACGTACCCATGTCAACGAGCGACATGTCGGTGCGTACGGCACAAGTACACAAGGTTCCATTCCGTGCTATGTCTACATATTGCCGTTCTCTTATGTGCTATGTGACCGAACAACAAAACTTGAAAAAATAAAAAAAAAGTAGTCGTACAAAGTTACATGTATACATGCGTGTGCTATATTTTTTAACCACACCATAAGCAGTACATGTTACTGCATATGACAGTCCGCAGTCTGTGTAAAGTGAGACAGAAAAATATCCACACAAATCTACATATTATATAACAATACATATTGAGTAAAACATACAAAAATTATTCTACTTCTCTTTTCTATTTAACAATCCTATTCCTACACATCCACAAAATGTTTGTATTAACAAAAATACACTAAAAAAAAAACCCGTAAAAAAGCATATTTTTTCGCATTTGAAATGTACCAGCACAACAAAATGGCAAAAATGACATAATCGAGATTATGACCACATGGTTAGATGCGTCTTGACGAGCTCTAAGAGTAACAAATAGTTTTATTTTGATATTCGG
>QVNW01000950.1:0-95352 GCA_014825475.1 Pseudomyrmex flavicornis | reverse complement strand
TATATATATATATATATATATTTATATAGATATTTCTCGAAACGATTATTACATACTTAGCTCGGTTAAACTGCAAGCTAAGCGAAATTTCGGTGCCTTTATTAAAAGTATATTCGAGAAATTTACTATTTAAGCAGTAATTGTAAATTTTATCACGTAAAGTTTTCTTACTTCTTTGAATCAGTTACTTTGTCTCAACAATTTAACAAAATACAAAAGTTATACGAGAGCAAGAATTATTTTTTCAGAAATCAGGTTTACAGTTTGTGTTCAGGCAACATTATTAATAATTATCAAAACAGCTAACTAGTTTTGAGATGTTATTATTCTAAGTATGTTCAAGATATATTAGAAACACTGCTATATTTCCGTCTAATGCTTGCTGATTCTTGTATATGTTTTTTTCTTGCGGTTCTTAATGATTTCAGAATCAATTATCGTCTCGAGCAGCGGGTTTACAGGGCGCATCGGACAAAGAAAGACTTCATCGAGAAGGGACGATTTTTCCCTTTCCCGAGAACGGTCTTTCAGCAACAAATTAAGGATTTTAAGCCGAAAGTAATTAGTTCGGACGGACGAAGTGTCACTTTATGGAAACGAGGAGACAGAGAGTCAGTCTTCATTGTCTTCGGCTATAATCCTTCGGGAACGCTCATAAGTTTTTGACTCGCCGTCGTTGTCTCGTTACGTTAAAAGCTTCTGACACAAATTCTGCAAGGAACAATATTCGCGTCTTTAAGAAATCTCTTACGTAATGTGCGCGATAAAATATAGATTTTATCATAATAAAAATGTAAACTTGGTTTTTTGTACATGAGAGAGAAACGTAAAGAAAATAGCGAATTATTAATAATAATGGGAATAATTATAGGAACGAATACAATATGTGGTGTGGAAAATGATGGATTTTACTTCGTAATTTGCACAATAGAATTTTTCATTTCGTTCGAATCTCTTGTTCCTTTCTCTCATCAGCAAGCGCAGTTTTGACAGAAATATCTATAAGGAAATGTACTTTTTATGTTCAGAATCTATTTGCAAGTCGTCCGACTATATCGAATTGCCCACCGAACTCGAAACTCGAAAGGGTTTAGCAGGCGTAATCTTTTAGCGCCACTGCTGAAACGTGACTCGATAATCTTATTTAGCCTCTCTACGGTGAAATGGATTATTCGAACGCTCGGTGGAAATCTTCGTAGTTGAAGAGATCCGCTTTAGTTACTGCACAGGCGCAGTTAGTTAATTAAAAGGTAAAGAGACGACGCGCGGAGAGGATGGGAGAATAGAGGGATGAAAAGATAGCAGAGTCGAAGATAGAAATAGAAAGGAAAGAGAGAGAGAAAATAATGAGAAGTACTGGATTTGCAGCTTTGGTGGAGGGATAACCCTTTCTTTTGCTATTCCAGGAAGATCGCTTTATAATTGCTTTTGATCAGACAAACATTTAGATCTATATAATAATGATAAAGACATGTAAAATCATTTACTTTTCTTTCTTATATCTTTATATTATTTTCATGTTGCTTGTTCAACGAAATTCATCAAATATTTGTTTCAAAATACAATGAAGTTCCATCATTATTTATAATATTTATTAATTATAGTTTGTGCGTTTTTTTCTTCACTTCAATTACCAAAACAAGTTGTGACACTATATGATTCAACATAAAATATTAAATTTTGAAAGTGAAAGCCACGTAATTCTGCAATGGCGTTCGAATCGCACTCCGCGAAGCAGGAGTAATCAAATCAGACGATCTCGCAATCAAATCTTCCAATAGGAGGACGGAAAGTGAGAAAATGTATATAAATCAGCGGGGAGGATTTAATAATTCAACCGAGGCGAATATTGCACGCCCCCTTTCCCGAAAGAGCACAATCGAACCATTTAACCGTGAAACGTACGTTTTGCGCTACCCATCTAAAGATGTCACGGGTACATTCGATTATTCTTATAATAAAAAAAAAACTTTTTTGAGCGTTCTTTCAATTTCCAAGCTCTATGCAATATATACATTACAAATAAGAAATTTAGAAATTTAAAGAGTTGGAAGCTTCATTATTTTTGACATGTGCGTGTATCGTAGTTTTTCTAAACAGGCGCCGTGATCTTTTACACAGAAACAAAAATAATATTCTTTTTATTTAAGCTAACTACATAACGAAAATAACGCATACATTTATCAGACACAATTCTCTGCTTTATCTCTTCTAGACTACGTGATAATTTTGTGCTTCGTATATATTTTCTTTATAACGGAACCAATCACCAATACATCGCAATGCCCCTTTTCAGCGAAGTCTTCTGTTATGGAATTCTTAATGATGACGGGGGAACGTCAGAAGAAGCGGCTGTAATAACAGCTACTGGCTGGAACTTATAGATAACGTGGAAAAATATTCACCGATAAAGAGCACGCGTCTCTCATGCGTCGATCTTTCTTTTTTTTTCCTTATCACAACTGCTTAATAAAAGAAAAATAAAAGTCTTTCTTATCACACTCTATCCGTTTTACAATTGTGTTTAATACATTCTATTAATAAGATGTTTCATTGAGCTGTGAACAAACGTTTGCGAAATCGTTTGTGAAGATCGCTGAAAGACTTCGTTAATTCTATCTTCAAGGAAGTGATGCTATTTTTACAAGAAACTATACGAACAATCGTCGAGCAGCTCATTTCCAATACTACTTCGATAACACATTTACATAATCGTATTTTATCTGATCCTTTCGCAACGTCATTTAATTATCCCGTCGATGATGGCCTGTGGGCGCAAGCGGAACGAACGAAATTATTTCTTTCAGACGTGGCTGCAATTTACGAGGCGTATTTTTATATTTGCATAGATAATCACTCTTTACGATCGTTTCACAAAATGTAAAACGAGGACAACCAGTGTCATGAGTCAAAAAAAACAAACAAAGAAACAGCAATTTTACGCATTGTTTTAATAAAGTGAAACTAACGAGAAACGTAAATCAAAACTATATACAGCAATTTTATGCATCTGAACTTTTCGCGCAAACTAACTATAAGCGTAATAACTTAAAATAATTGCTATATCATGTGTATATCATCTACTTGTGTATTTGAAATTTGTCGCTTTTCGATCAACGAACTTTTCTCTCGCTAAAGCGCGCGAATCCAAGACTTGTAGTTCGCTCTCGCGGAAGAAAGAGAGGGAGCAATTTTTTGAATATTGCATGACAAGGAGATGCAAAGGGCCCGAGCCACTTTTTAGAATACCAAACGAACGGGGGCGTGTGCGTATTATCTCCATGCGAGAGCGGATAAGCCGGTGTCTAGATGCAGGATCGATCTGCATGTAGATGCACCAGCCCTCATGAACGGCACAAAGAAGGCAAGCCAAAGAGTGGTCACCGTTCGAGCGACACTGAATATTTCATACATACGTGGCCGTGACCGTGCGTAGATTGCCTGCACGCAAATGCGACGCAACAAAGGTGAGGCAATGACGTTTTCATGCAGGAATGAACCTTGATATCTGTGTGTGCGTATGTGCCACGAACTCTTTCTATTGAACGACCGGGGCTTTGACCATTGCTTTAATGCTCGGAGAATGCTAATAACAGATTGGAAGCAACTTTTGCAATATTCACCGCAGATGCGTGCGTTCTTTTTGAGTGCATTCTTCCTTATTTTTATCTCATGTTGAAACAGACCAAGAGGCAAGTTGAAACAAGATTAAAGGGACGTGTAAATGATATTATACCGTGACACATCTCATTTGTCGGTTTTTTTTTATTTCAAAACACAGATTGGAGCAAATATTAAAAACACAAAAAGATAAGTTATTTGTTAAGCAATTGTTTACCAATTTCTATAGTATATTTAGTACGCGTATACAATCTGTATAAAAGAGACGCGTGAAGAACACAAATGATCTCTCTAATTTATTAGAGAGATTTATGTGGACTGCGTTTGAGAAGCGCGCTATCAGCGCTATTGCGTCATTCTATTTTTGTTTCATATCTAATGATGAGCGATAAAGATAGAGTGAAGAAATAGCGCAGATAGCGCGCTCCCCAAACGCAACTGTGTATTATCGGTATTATACAAAAAGTTAGATACGTCAATTATTGGTAAGTAACACAATTGAGAAAGAAACTTTGTCGCAAATTATTTCAAACAGTGTTTGTTGCATTATCGCTGACTTTTTGAGACATTTTTGAGATATCGATCGACATAACAAAGAAACCTTATCTCCGGGCAAGCTGAGTGAAAAGCAGTATCCTCCGACGAGTTGTTGCGAATCTATTTGACTTATCTTTTAAACGGAGCATCACAAGGAGACGGAGAGAATGCTTCATCCATATCAATGACACGGTTTCTATGAAGTAGTCACCTACGGAAAAAAAGAATATCGGCTCAAAGCCGATCACGTACTCATCTTCCCCTATTGCTCTCTTTTCCCCTCGTCATCTTTCCACCCTCCGTTGCCCTCCAATTTCAATTAGAAATGACGAATTCGCAAAATTCCGAAAAAACGAATTGTTAAAAATATTATACGCGACTCGCTCGTATCGCATATGTGCAAGAATCTTTTTTTTTTGTTTTTTGAAAATTTTCTCCAAGAGACTTCATATTTATATTTTGAGAAACAAAGATAAGGGTAAGTGACTATAATAAACAATAACATATGTTCATTCCTTTATTACAAACTTCGCACACGCATGCGAGCAACAATAATAATTAATTCTACTTTTATTAGGTGAGTGAAAACAGTAATGATTAACAATAATTTTTGGTACCTGTTTCCAAGTACTCTGTCTCAATCGCTGTGACACATTTTGTATATAATCGAAAATCACGAAATCATTTTGATCAGAATACTTGATAACAAGTACCGAACGCAAACATTGTAATTTTTAATCTATTAGCATGGTGTGAAAATAATTTTTTGTCAGTCATTAGATCGTGTATATACTGTGTAACATTAGAGCGTGTGCATATAGTCGAACTAAATTCGGCGTTTATAAAATATATAATATTCTTGAAAAATAATCAGGCACTGGGATCTCGAGAGACATTTCTCGAGCTTCTTAAAATTAGATACATACTTGCGTGAACTTAGCTCGACTAGTATGCACATTTAAAAATTCAAACTATATTACAAAATATATTGTGCATTGCGAAAAAGCACAGGTATAAGTGTTTCATTATACTATTGCATAAAAAGAAATCCAAATTTTCCGTTATATAAAAACTCTTATATATGTATATATATAATAAACTTGGAAGAACGGATGAACATTTAATCACGTTCTTTTATATATATATATATTTATATATTTATATATGTATACATCCATATGTATACACACATACACACACTATAAGAAGCATCCTATTTACAATGTATGATAAATGTTAACACGAAAACATTTGATCAATATTTTGATACTAAGAATATTTATTCTATGTGTTTTGCGCAAGTAAACTTTTATTTTTCGAAAACATAACATTTCAACGGCAAATGCTTCACACTATCGAATGTGCAAAGATAACACACTCTATACTTGTATATTTATCTCATATAATAAATATTTTCTTGTACTAGAACGAGTTTTCTTCATAAGGCACTAGAATTAATTCCATTTATGAAGATAATTAGTTGAAACGCTACGCGCTAAGTATTTCCTCTTTATATACGAACTTTATGTAAAGCCAACATTACATTTTTGTGAAAATACAGGCCGTTTCTAATCCGAATTTTTCAATGGCAGTAAATTTGCTTCTGCAGTGAAAATACATATTTCTTTAATTCTTTAATAAAAACTGGTTTATAAATTGCATCAGTTCTATCATCAATCATAAGAGCATCCGTTAAATCTGTTTGTGTGTGTGTGTATTATGTATATGTGGAAGACATCACTACTAAATATGTATGTAATATCAAATATTCCATTATATATTGTAATGATTCGCATTTCTATATATATTTTTTTACTTTTACTTTTCCAGATTTAGATGTTAAAAATAAAGGAGATTTAAAAATCAAAATTTACTAATTTCCTATGACAAGGAAATATAATATGTGAAACACAGTGTTTGCGAACTGAACAATGTACATTTACTGCACAATGTACATTTTTAACTTATTTCTTCTTAAAGAATCACTTCTTTGTCGATTATATAATTAATTTGAAGACACGCTATACATTTTACGTACAAATACTGATTTTCACGTACAAGTATTGATGTCTGAGTTTTGACATTTTGAAATTTTGACAAAAACAATTAAAATCTGTGATAAAACTATATTAAGGCATACAACGTTTTGTTACTTTAATCATTATATATGAACTTGTACGAGATTCTTCTGCAAAGATAGTAATATTTAACATCTACATGTAGGAACTACAAAAATGTAAACTAATAATATCATTATTATATCGTGTCACGGAAGAAACTCTTGATATAAGTTTTGATATAAGTTTAGATTTATATTATATGTAATATTATAGTATATAGAGCCGATTAAAATTCATTATTTCTCTTATGTTAAATACAATCTAATTGAATCGGATATGTTACCTTATTTTGAACTTTAGCCATTAGTGACACTTGTAACAATGATGGAAATTGCGTGCAATTGCATTTATCTTTACAATTTAATTTTCATTTTCCCGATGTTTTAGTATAGCATGCCATATCTTGAGTTCGACTCCTCCCCTAAAAGTGTGTATAAAACTTATCTCATTTTCGTGCTCTCTATTATTAGTAATTATCAGGAAACATTTTATCTCTTTTTACCTTAAATTTAGTCTGCGGAGATCGTCTCGCGTAACATAATGCAAAACATCTTCCAGCGTATATTCCTCGTACAGAAACTATAAGAAAGAGAATTAAAAGATAAATTGTTATAAATATTGAATATATAATATATAAAATAATATATGTATAACTTTTATATACTGTTTTTTTATTTCACTTGAAAACTTACTCTATCGATTGAAGTTTCATCTATTTGAAGAGTTTGTAACCAATTAACAAGATCTGTATCTGAGCGGGAAGCAACATAATCGGTGTTCGTGAAAGACACTGATTGTTGAGATATATTTCCGGTAATGCAAGAATTGTAACTGCAAGAAATGCACTCATGTTTACAACACACACTTTCGTGTTCATAACAAATTTATATAATTTCATATATTGATAAATAAATTGATTTTCATACCCTGATTCCTGTCTCGCTGCTCTTCTATTGATATTTTCACACAGATGTGTCAAGATATCAACTTGCGCTCTTTGTTCTTCAAGAGCTTGCTGCAACAACGTTTGATACGACTTTTGACTTTCTACCAATTCTTGAAGTAATTTCATATTTTCCATTTTTAATGCTCCCATTTGATCTCTGTATTCTTTCCAATATTTATTATTATCAATGGAATCGGCAGTTTTTTGAGACTTTACGGAATTTACTGTTGACACTCCAGACGTTGACCCTTCCTCAGGACCTTGCCCAGGACCAGGTTGCATTCGCTCTTGTCCAAGTAAATTAGCTCCCAATTCTAAGCACAGAATTTGTTTTTGTATTTTTGTTTGTAAAATAAAAACACCGCGCATATAATTTGCAATTTTTATATGCTTGCTCACAATATTTAATATATTTATCGATGTTATAAAATCCTATTAAACCAGATGTGTGAACTTTAGTGGAGTGCGGTAACCCTCTTACTAGACGCGAGTTCATAAGAGATTCCTTATTATTGGTGATGACTTTCCCGGGAGATATTTTTAGAGTTGACACGATAACATACTCAATCTCCACATGTATTATACTTGAGATGCATGCGCACGTTACACATCTGGTTTATGTACCAAATATCGTGCAAGCGTGAGAGAGAATTCGATTAGTCAAACAAAGAATTTTTTTTTTGACAGCTAAAAGTTGATGTTCTCACTGCTATCTTTTAAATATACGACTTTGGGCTCATATTAAAGTACTTACCGGGAGATAACACTGTGATAGCAGCTTGAACAGCATTTCTCACTAAGTTATCTAAAGCAAACATCCAATGTGGCTTTATACTGTGCATCCTAAGGACTTCATTTACTGCCGTTTGAAACAAATAAATCGCCAAGTGTAAGTGATTAATGGCAGTCGAATCGAAATCCAATTCTTCTTTCAACGTTCGAATAGCAGTTACTATTACTTCCTGATTTTGCTCCGCAATGTAATCCCTCAGACCGCGCATGAGCAACACTAGATGACTCTAAAAGTATAGTAATCAAATAAACATATGCTGGTAAAAATACTGCAGCGATAAAATACAATATTACGAAGTAAATACCATTTGTAACACCGTTTGTCCCTCTGCTTGATGTATACCTCTCATCCAGACTTCACAAATTTTTGCCTCATCTTGGTTGAGAACCCTTGTTAATGTCATACGTCTTTGGCTGTCTTTTTTTAACAAATAGAAACCTTCTTGCTCTTCTCCAGATTTCTGTCCTGGTTGTCCTGCCAGCCAAATTTCCGATAAATATTAATAAACAACAATACTTCTGGAAAGATGGACGATTCTTATTTTGTCCATCTTTTCAGTGTGTGGTCACTAGTATACAATTTTCTAAAACAATTGTACATATCTCTATATTATTATATTCACCTCCTAATTCAACTTCCGGCGACAGTAATCCTCCAGATGAACTTCTTCTAGTTATGGAAGCACCAGCTGTATCACTTTCACTAGTTTCTATTGATGGAGTATTTGCTATTGCACTACAATTGTGTGCGAGAAGAAGAGAAAATTAATATTATATGTCATATATTACTAAATGTTGCACTTTTGAGACATTATCAAGGTAAGGTGTAATTTAAATACCATATAATATCAGAATATTGTATTCAACATGTTTCCACTTCGCATGTTGAATGCAAAAACTTAATATTTTTTTCTAATTACTCTAATTTAATTATTACACTGCACAACATAAATTGTTACAAATAATACATAAAAAAACAACTTATGTATATCTATATACACATCGAGACAATTCAGTTGAAATAGTCCGCCCATTTGTTTAATATACATTTGTTATTTAAAGATGTGTGATTATAATTAAAAAGCTATAATTACAGTGAAATGTGTGTTAAAAATCTACTTTTTAACGTAAAAATTATGTTTTAATATATTACGTTTGTGTTATGTTAAAGAGAGATATAAATATATATATATATTTGTTATAGTAATTATAATTCAACTGTAATAAAGCAACTATGTTGGTTGGAAGTTTTTTATTTCGGCATATGTGTGTGTGATGATACACAAATGTATACTTTCTTTTATTATGTTTATATATGATTTTAGTATACTAGTAAATCTAACAAAGTTGTTCGATTAACGATAAACACTATTGTTGAAACAAAACAAAGAAATGCTGGAAATAGGATACATAAAAAGCTATATATTGTTGTTTAAACATTTAAACACATAAAGTGCGAGTAACAGCAGATATTTTTACATATAAAAAAATAGCTTATTTGAAAATCAAGCGTCTACACATTTAATATTGATGATAAATGAGATAGTACACGCATGACTTTGTTTTTTTTTTTTAATATTTTGTGTCTCTATACCACCAAAAAACTTTAATTATACTTCCCTTGTATATAAACTATTTACGAAGTTAGAACCGTACCTGTTAAAAGAGAGGGTTGCAGTAGGCATGCTGATGGGAGATAGATGAGCCGGACTGCGTCCCTTCAACGGACTTGACTTCGTTAAACCTCCACTAGATTTAACATTTTATAATTACAATTCGCAATGTGCGTTCACATAAAAAGAATATCATACTCTTTATATTTTCGTATATTACTTAAAACTCTGTAGTTCGGACACTTTTACTATAAAATTAATCGCTATTTAACCCAAATAAACACACGTAATTTAATCTACGAGTCATGATATTACAAATAATATTAATCTAAATTTGTTAGATCTTTTTAATATTGTGTAAACGCAATCAAATTCTACAAATAACATTTCTCAGTCATTGTCTCGATGTTGATTTGAACAATTACACGATGTGTGTGACATACAGAAGTGAAATCGAAAAAACTGATCTCAAAACTGATTGATTGAAATGAAATAAATTAAATGAGAATACAAAATAGGCAAAACAAAGATGAAAATCATCACGAATTACAAGAAAAATACTCACACAAATGCAACACATTGTAACAAAAACAAAAATCGTATATTACCTATCGTCAGATTGAGATGTTTGAATAGGCGTAGCAGTGACGATGTGATTATTGTTTGTCTTATCACATTTACCCAAACGTTCTATTCTATCTGCAGGAACTGATATGCTTCTGCTGAAATCTGGCGGTGCAACTAATCTGCTGCTTTTCTTTTTCCTATTAAAGATATGAATGTTATAAATTATAGTTTTTATAATTTACAAAATTTGTAATACTTCAAGCTTATATACTCATTGAGAAATGGATCTTCCAATAACTCGGCAGCGGTTGCCCTTATGTCAGGGTTTGGCTCAAAACAGCGCAATATAAAACTCTTTGCTCTCTCAGACAGCTCTGACGGTATTTCAGGATGTATTTTGTAATATCCCACCTATACATACAAAAGTTACATACATATGTTTTAGATTAAATCACATATTTAAAATATGTATAAAATATGATATATTAAATTTACTTTGAAAACTGCCGCTTGTGGAGATCCTAGTTCAATAAATGGAGGTTTTCCCGTCGCCATCTCAACTATTGTACAACCTAAAGACCAAATGTCCGCCTGGAAGTAAAGTTCAAGTGTTATTGATATACACAAAAGAGAGTACGTCTCTATCTTGTAAATTCTTGAAAACATTTAGCCAAACATAAACTTACGGGAGCGCCATAACCACGTTGACCCTTGTCAATAACTTCTGGTGCCATATACTGTAATGTTCCGGTAAATGTTTCCGTACTCGGACATAAACCAGCTAAACGTTTTGACATACCAAAATCAGATATTTTTACGACTCCACTATAACATAACAATATAAGAAAAAATATATGAAACAAATATAAAAACAAAGCTTATTTTCTGTGATCTTATACCTTTTATATCTCTATGAACTATTTTTTGGTCATGGAGATATTTAAGGCCTTCCAACATCTGTTTAGTGTAATATGAGATAGTTGATTCATTTTCTTTCAAAGGACCCCATTTCGATCTTAACAAAGCCGATAAACTTCCTGAAATTATATAAATAATAAGTATTTATATAATTTCATGTGCTCAATATCATTTATAACGTTTTATTTAAGTAATTGCCCACCTCCGGGAACCTGTTCCATAAAAATTTTAAAATATCCATCCTCGCTTACTGATCCCAAATACTGAACAATATTTCTGTGCCTCAACTGACTATGTAACTTAATCTCTTCATGTAAAGGTTGTACATCACCCAAGTTTCGCTCTCGAATTTCTTTGACCGCAATTCTAACTTGGGTATTCAAATCGCGTGCTGCATATACTACTCCATACGTGCCTTTACCGAGAATTATACGCTTATTTTGATCATCCAGTTCGTATTCAAACTGTAAAAATACAAAATATTTAAAGATTTCTAACAAAAATAACACAAAACATATATAATTGATAATAGCAATATTGATGAAAACCTTCATGCGATCATCAGTCATATAAGCGTCCAAATCTGTAACCATGCCTTCTTGATCTCTGGTCATTTCCAAGATTAAATCGTAAAATCGTTGTCTACACTGTACCGATGGCAAGTACATTTGAAAATCGTCCGAGTTTTGGTGAACATACAGAAACAGGCATCTTTCGTCCCTCTTGTACAGACTAACGCTGCGAATCATGCTCGCGGTAAACAACCAATCATGGACTTGCCTGCAGTTATTTCTCATATTATCCAAACACAAATTCCATATCTGTATAGACTTTTCCTCAGCACCGAGATTCACATTTACGTAACTCGGCATCAGGATCTTTGTCGGTTCTAACACTAAAATCTAACAAATAAGAGAATATTCTATAAGGTTACGAGCGTTTTTACTAAAACACAGATGATTAAAGTGGGAAGTTAATTTTCAAGAGTGAATCCATAAACCTGGCACTAAGAGCAGTTTTATATTATTCTTACTTTGACACAAAATGTACAGAAGTAAGCTGGATTGGTAACGCGCATAACTATAAGCCATAGTCTCCCGAATTGAAAACTGGTTCCTCAGTAGAACGATTCCATTTATCAACTTACTGGAAACCGTATACTATCGCCAACTTCCGGCTTTGTAGCTTCCACAAAGTAGTCCATCCAGAAACCAAATATTTGTTCCTCCGGCGTAACGTCAGCTTCCTCATTTTTTTTGCGAAATCTATCTATCAGTGATATGTTGCCTATTGTTGATTTCAGGTACCTTAAAAATTAATTAAAAACTACTTTGTAAATATTTGTTTTTTTTTCCTTTTTCTTTTCTAAAATTTTTTATTTCTCATATATACATACCAGTTTGGTGGCTTCAATTTAAACATACATTCAGCTGCTTGTATAGCTTTCGAATAATCTTCCGCCAATACACTAATTTCAAAAAATGTTGCTACATCCCAATAGTCCTTAAGGCTCGGCAAACTGCCTTTTTTACCGATTAAATTATTTAAAACCATTCCTATGTGTTGTAACTCTTCACTTTTCGAAAACTCATTTCCGGCTATGACCAATAGAGTAGCAAGATTTATACCGGCGTATTCGTTTGGTTGGACCTATATACACAATAATAAAGTTACGTAATACATGTATTAATAAACATCTTGAGCAAGCTATCCAGATTGTAGACAAATATTGTACCTCAAATCCTTTTCTATACCAGTGAATCGCGTTCTTTAAACTTTCCTGATCTGTATGTCTGCTCTCTACAAATTTGTCTTTATATATTCTCCCACATAAACACAACATATCTGGAACATGATTTTCTTTTTTCTCCAAAGCTTTCTCAATAACTTTCAATGCTCTTTCTCGATCTCCTTCTTTGTTCCGTCGATTTAAGGCGAAAGCATATAAATATCTTATAGCTGGAGTGTTTATATAATTTTTGTGAGTTGGTATCGTTCGCAAATCATCAACTAATTGAACCATTGCGTCGTAATCCTAAAATTTTTTAATATCTCTAACAATGCTTATATGTTTCATAATATCTTTTTACAATATCTTTTTCATATCACTGTTTTATCACCTGTATTTCTCGAAATGAAATAAGAACGTTTAGAACTACTTCTCCCGATAAAACATTTGGATCATCTAATCGTTTGCGCATATTATTTAAAGCTTTGGAGAGTTCCTCTCCAGAATATGTCTCACGCGCCTTGCGCAGGTCTGCCAAAAATTTCTCTTTCATGTGTGCTCTGAAATTAAAAAATGTATTTTTGTCAATATATATTAAATACTGTCTCTCTCCCCTCTCACTCTTTGATATAATCAAAAAAGAATTTCTATTTATAAAGTAGAAATTATTATAAATAATATTTATTATGTTTGCTTACTTGGATTGAACTTCTACATCTTGAAATAATTTTTTCAGTTTTAAAGTAAGATGTTGTTTAGGATCTATTGCTTCTTCTCCTGTGATTCTGCTAGTTGGATTAGTGGCGACACACGAACCACATGATTCCACAACACGATATGAAACAAATGTGTAACTGCCACAAGATAACTGTAAAAATACTTTACATAAATTAACTTTGTACACACATATTGTATACACATTATGTGCATAATTATATATAAAAAGTTTTGCATAAATAATATTATAAAAATAAAAATATTAACTTACCCTAAGTCTAATTGTAGCCTCTGTATCTACATCATTATACAGCAAAATATTTTCCTTCATTCCAAAACTTTCTCTAACACCCAAATGATAAAATAGTGCTGATTGTTGCAACTGAATACTTAAATCCACGACTGCTACATCAGCATTATAAAATGTGTCCAATACATTAGTTTCACCAAAATCAAGTTTTTCGAACTAAAAACAAACATAAAAAATTGAAAAAAAAACGTAATAAGACAAGTATTGTTTTTCTAATTTTTGAATAATTTTTCATCGATATTTAAGACTATATACATGTAAAAACTACTATACGCATACTACTATATGTACTATATGTACTATACTGCATATACTATACTACCACGCTACTATATACAACTATACAACTATATATAGTATGTACTATATATAACTATATACATGTAAAAACTACCTGAATATGATGCATGTTAGCATTGACCAAATTACAGGCTTGTCTAACTTCATCTAATGCTTTCTTTCGCTGAGCTAGATGTTCAGATTGTTGCAAATCCAAAACACAAGCAACATCCATTCTGGGTCTTCCTGGTACAGTTGTGTGTCCTGATATATCACTTTGAGTTCCAACACTGTCAGTACTCGAAATACCTTCCATGATAAAACGATATTAAAGTTTTGTAATTACCAGTTATGTCGACCATATCGCCACAGACAGAAGGCATATTGTTCAGAGCTGTGGATATTCTTTCAAAGAATGCTTAATTTATAGTTTCAAGAATTGAACAAGGTCGTATTTGACGTGTACCTATTTATAAACAAACTGTCAAACGTGTGCTCCAATTGACATATCAGAATACAGTTGCAGTAAATTCACTTGCTCAATTATAAAAACGAATGTATGTCATTTTTCCACCAGTCTTTTCGGCCAGAGTTTAAACTTCGAATCAATTTCACTCTTCGAAGATATCATTGTACATTCTTCACAAAACCGCATAAAATCACTGCAAAAGATGCAGTGAAATACACATAAAGCAATATTATTTTATGGCACTTGTGCACGGCAATCGTGTACGTATGTAAGACGTATGTAAAATAAATTTGTTTACACTCCACAACACGTTTAATTGACAATTAGCACAGAGTATGTTGAAGCTAACTAAATCGGTGCGACGTAGTAAACATACGCAAAAAAATACGTCTCCGTCGTCACAGACGCATCATAGAAACCACCATTCATTCCTTCTAGAACACACAAATCCGGAGTCGAGGTCGTACAAAAGTATCGGAGCCATGCTATAAATATAGAAGGTCGTGTCTGTGGTGGTAACTAGTACAAGTGTAATGGCGGTAGACCAATCAGAAAAGAGCTTAACTAAGTAACCCGCGATATTTAAACACGATACTTTAATTTTATAGTAGTACTATAATGCTCGTAAACACTGTAAACAAAGCTAATTACAACTCTTATTATCATTACAAACACATACATGTAACTAATTAGATCAGTAAACGATTTCCGATGTCGAACAAAGTTAATATCTCGTATTTTTTATCTAAAAGTTTTGTGAGTAAATCGCCAAAACTATTAATGGCATCTAGAAAGAACTATAAAACTATTGCGCGTATAGAAATTATATCAGAACTTTGATTGTTTTGAAAATGCTATGCCAACTTCAACTTCGAGATTCAAAAAAAGTATTTAAAGATCGAAACTTTTTCTAAAACCCATCAAGAAATATTTAGAATTATTGCGCGTGTAAAAACTGGTGTCAGAACTTTGTTTTCGAAAATTTCTTTCTGACAACACCGTACTGCGCATAGATGAACTTGTCGCATAAATTAAACTTAGTTCTATTTGACTATTAGAGCCGTCGCACACAAAATCGCATAGATCCATATGCGTAGCGCAAGAATATCAACCAATCACAGTTCTTTATTTCCAGTCTGAGAAGAGAAATGAAGGACTCCGATTAGATAATTCTCTTACGCAAAAGTCTCTAAGAAGTTTGTCGCGTATCTGAGTTTTCGACCGATATTCATAGTCCGTTTTCATATTTAAAATCGTTTTCATTTTTTAAATCGTCTGAACACACACATAATAAAATCTCACAGAAATCTCATTAGACTTCCTTTAGATATCGCATGTAGCTATCAACTTCTAATGAACATCTAATGAAGTTTTCGTTCTGTGAGAAATTCATCTTCGCTATTCGTAAATTATAGTTGTTAATAAGAAAAGTTTTGATACGTCTGTAGACGAAAAAAAATATATAACATAAAAAAACAAAAAGGAACTATGTGAGATTTAATCAACTAAATATCTTTTTTGTTTAGTCTATTATTATTTTCTTTTTTTTTTATACACATGTATACATATTAGTCGCGTTGTGATCAAAGTCTATGTCGACATATGTTCTATTGAGTCAAGCGTAAGCACGAGATTCTCCTTTGATCGACCCTATACTGGGAAATCATGAACACTTAGATAGTAAGCGTGGCTATGTAGGAAAAGAAGGACAACGAGTTCGTGGGTCATTCTCAGTCATTCTTGTTCGAGCGAATCGAGTGCTACAGCACGGAGCATCTCTAGCACAACCGCGGAAACGTACCAATGAACTCCATGCGAATAGGTTGTCAGGAACATGAAAGAGTCGGTGTTACTTAGATACGTCTAAGCTATTCTAACTGGATTCTTCTGCTCATATGCGACGCGCATTTGATTTATTTTTAATGAATCTGTCTGAAACAGAATCAAACTAGCGGTTTTTTACATCATATCTCTCTCATTTCTCGTTCAATAATAAAGTAGAAGAGATACAATAGTAATAATATGGTTTTCTTTATTTATATTTTGTACAATATTTTGTACAATATTTTGTACAATAATTGCAATAATACTTTAAACTGAAAACTAAGTGCTATGTTATTGATTCTTTATCCTTTGTTAAAAACTAAATAGTTACATTCTTCAAAGTGTTGTTCAACAACTTCTAGATTTAAAATTACGATTTTACTACTTACAATGTTATTAATAACAATGTGTGACACAATCGCATAATGAGTCGACAATAAATAGTAATTTATTATTATATATTCAAGAAAGTTTACGCGTATTTTCTCCTTATATGTTTGTTATAAATATGATGTCATCGATGTGTTAGGACACATCACATTATGTCATCATTCTTACGTCATTTATGACATGATTTTGGTAATGATACTGGAGCAAAATTATGTTTTCTTGACTATAATATTTTGCAATCTCGATTGTGACTACAAATGTCAAAGTCGAGATGTTGCGTGTTTCATATTCGTACGTACACGCGGTTTGCGAGTGCGTGGAAGAATAGTGGGGCGCAGTGCGCGGAGCGGCCACTCCGCAGCGCTCCCCTTTCAAGAGGAATATATAAGAAAGCAAGAAGTAAGCTGAGGCTCGAATGTCTGGACCAGCACTGTTGGCAGATTGTGAACTTTTCCCTATATGTGCGCTTAGTTAGCATTTCCGACTCTCAGGGCTGCACTGTATGCTGTATATCAAGATATTGCATAAAATTGTCACGGACGTCTGCTTACAAACTCTTAATTTATCACGTTCATTCTCTTCGGTTTATGTATCTCCTCTCATTTTGCCGGTCTTTATGTGACAGATACATGTCACATGTTTGTGACGCTTCTATAATTATTTTTTATCACAAACGAAATCAATGAGAGATTATTTTAAAACTTGGGTCTTTGTTATGGATAATCAGTGACTCGGATAAGAAATATAAAATCTAGATAGCATGCGAGCACCAGAATTGACCAGTTGGAAATAAAAAAAACTGTCAAATCGTCGCTTGCTCGGATGCAATCTAGCACGAAAAAATTGCATCGTGTGCTGCAAGCTTAACTTCTTGATTGACATCTCATCAAGAATATGATACACGTTGGCTTCTCGTTTTGCTGCTATCCTACTACATTTTCCGAGAAAAGTAACACTCAGTACTGCACGGCTACTTGTATCGCACGCGCTATCGTTGACCACCGTCGTCACGCGTCGCATCTTCAGTCGCGCTTAAGCAGTTTTTCAGCATACCACACCGGCATACAATGACATGTATAATTATAAAGAAAAAATTGTATTTAAAATATTTAGTCAATTAAGAATAATATGTTCTGCTCTTAGTCGCAAATTTTTATGCTGAACTTAATAATTTTTATACAATAAACCACTCTTGAGAGTCGAGACAATAGGAATGTACGATATATTGTATACATAAATAAATATAATGTGTATATGTACATAATATTTCTTTATACCACTTTGAATGTAAGAATGTGATGAAGCTTGTCACTCATACGCTGACGCGACAACGGTATAAGATGTGTGTAACACAAAGAAAAATGGAATGATTTGAAACGTGGTGAGGGAAAACACGTTCTGTCTTATGTATGCTTGCCTGATCCTCAGGGAGCCTTGCGGTGTAGAAACCGATCACGGAATGCATGTAACGCGTGTACATACACGTCACGTCCACTCGTCGTTCTCGTCACGTACGATGATCGTGTCGTCGCATACGCGCTCCTCCACTTGCGTTGTACATACACGCGTTCGAATACTTACGTACACACAACGAACTATCTTTAGCGTTGCGGCATGAGTACGCGTACAGAGAAACGTGCATGTACATGCCTAGAAGTCTGGTCTCGTTGTTGCGCACCGACATTCAACTCGCGGTTGGAAAACGGTTCTCAGAAGCCACAAAAGTTGCCAGGAAACTAGCAAAGATAAGATTTTCCTCATAGATTTTCCCTATTTTGCGTCAACAAATAATTTATATATAAATATCTAATTTAAATTTAGAAACTAATTTACTTAAAGAGATAAAGAAGTTAGCTGCAAGTTGAGAGGTTTTTATAAGTAAGGAGATCTCATGCTATTTCATGAATCAAAATTAGAAAAATAAAATATACACTATTGAGTATTTTTATTACATGTTTGGTTAAATCACATTATAATTATAGATTTTACTAAACATATACACACAAAAAAAAAACATTGCAATATATTTTTCAGCGTAATATTCACTGTTAATTGTGAAACAAATTGCAAAACATTATTCTTTTAAAAATGTAGCGTAAATTGTTGTAAACATGTTATATAATAGATATCTATTATAATATTTATTTACAAAAAAAAAGATTACGTCATAAACAATATTTTTAACATAAAAAAATATAAGTTCTATAATTATTTTCCAAGAAGTATTTTTCTCGTAGCTCCAAAGTTTTGTCCGGCTTGAGTAGCGCCCTTATTAGTACCAGCTTGCAAACCAATAACTGCCTCGCCAGCCCTTAGCTGTTCTTCCGTGAAAGATCTCTTGTTCTCCTCCGCTGGTTTCGGACCCAACCAAGGACCGCGCCACTCCGGGTGTCTATATGTCTGTAAATGTTAATTAGCGCAAAAAACCTATAATATCGATAATCCCTGTATCTTTATCTTTTAATTACTCTTATTTAATGTAAATATAAAGGCATTGCAAATGGCATGTGATTTAAATTGGACAAATGTTGATGGATATGTTAAATCATTAATGAATTCATCTGAAAAAGTAACAAAATGACAATGATATCGTATCATTAAGAAGTTAAATACCGTCCGTCCGATGGCAAAGATGGTATTTGTTACTTGAGCGATATTTTTACGCTCCATCAGATCGACAGCTTGGAAAAGATCAACGTCAGGTACTCCGTATTTCACGCAGGCTTTTTGGAATCTAAAACCGAGGCAAATAAATGCACGCAATAATCTGATTGGCAAATTTAACATAATAGAGTACTTTGCAAGTTTAATTCAAAGTGAAAATATAAAAAGAAATCGGACTTAGAAAAACACGGGAATTCTTTTGAAGAATAATAATAACTCGTGAAACTCACACCATTAAGAATGGCGGCAAATCGGAAGGAAGACAAAGGTAGGAGGGAGAAACAAAAGAGAAGCATGCTACGTCCAACTCCTTTATACGGCTGTTCGCCTGGGCGTCGCTTTGAGCTAGTGACGCGTTTCTATTGTTTGGCCGCTAATTATCGCGGCACGGGTAATTAACAAGTCGCGTAACATAATGTCTGAGAGCACGGGAGGCTGTGCCTTTGTTCTTCATGTCGCAGAAATGACGTGTTGAGTGTGCAAGCTTAACAGGGTAGCAGAATCATCCCCGGTGCGAAGACTGCATTACTGTTCACAATACGAAAGTAACATTTTCTTAGAGCTTTACGAAGAACGCATTTAAAAAACACATTTGTCACGTATCTAGCAAATATTATTTTATGTTTCTGTCATTGACAAGAATTATCATCGATAGCTTTAATACCTCGATAATTAATTCGAAGATTTTTTCAATCTACAATAAAACAATGACTTCAGCACAAAATGTTTGTTTCAACATAAGAGATTAAAATGTTCTTATCTTTGTTTTTATTTTCTATTAAATAGAATATGTATAGCAACTCGTAAAAATCTGATAAAAGATTTTATGATATGGGAAATGTCGAATGTTCGTCACATAGAATGTGTAAACAGTACCATGCCCTGCTCAATCTGATGTGTTCCTGACGCTCAACACGTCTTCCGCATATGAGCACTGAACATTGTTAGCAATTTATATCAAACAACAATATGACATGCTAAACAATTTTATTAGATCGAAGAGCGGGAGAGATCCGTGTACTTTAAATGAGAGAATGTCGAGGTCCAATCTTGAGATCTCGACAAAACTTTCTTGTAAAAGAATAAATACGATATTCAATTTTTATATATTTATAGATAAAAATCTTGTGAATGAGCAAAAAGTGAAAGTTTTATATAGTATCCAAATATGATATTATCGTTTTATATAAAAAAAAAGACTGTAATACAAATAAAATCGATGAATCATTATCGCGCACTCAAAACAAGATAAACAATTAACTATACATATATTATCACTTAAATGCTCGAGTGCGAACGATATGTCAAACCCGTCCGACCGGACTGGAGGACGTGAGGCATTAATATTACTTAGGTCAGTGCTTACAAGCGGTTCGTTTACCAGAGCTGCATGAAAGGAGATTGGATGAATGCGCGCGTAGGATTCCTCCTTGTCGTATGTGATCTTACGCTCTCTCACGAAGACGCCAACACGTGGCGTCGCGACCGCGACGGGCGATATTACCTTCGTCGATATTATGCTTCTCGCGTAGAAAGGGAGTAACGCGGAGTGGCCGCGTAGCCGAAGAAGCGCCGACATGCGCAACGTGCATCCGAGATATGTGCGATGCGAGACGATGCGAGACTGAGAAAACGTTACCGAGACGCGTGAAACAGATACGAGTTTCTCTCAAGAAGTCACGGTCAACAAACGCAACAAATGACCCAAGAAAAAATGCACATTAGATTTAATCTCTACTATAGACATGCTCCTTTTAAATTCATGATTCTACAACAGTTCTACAGAAAGAAATTAAATTTACTTGTCTTGGATAAAGGAGAAAACAAGGGAAAAACATTTTTGATTTATTGTAAGGGTAAGCTTCTTTTGCGCTATTCTACAAGCACCTCCTCGAATGCAAATACTTCATCAGGATTGTAGCAATGTGCTACAGGCGTTCATCTCCAATATCCTATTTTCGGGTTGCAGCTTCGGTACACATATACATATGTGTACATATGTATTATACATGCCTGTATGAAATATTATCATTATACGCAATATTATTGTTATATACAATAATATATTATTACATTGCATATAATATACATATTGCATATAATACACATATGCAAATTGTTATTTATATTGCAAAGACAAACAAATTTCCGCAACAATTTCGAACTAATAGCTAGAGTTCAATAACATTTTCTTGCAATAGTAAACTGTCTTTGTGTTCTGCTCTTCAGCTATTGTTTGCGACAAGTTATTGTAAGTCTGTCAATGTTTGACGTGTTTGACATGTGTTAAAATTAATCTTTTAAACGAATTTATACCTCAGGGTAACTTTTCTAATTTATCCCTCGGTTCGGTAACAGAGTGTTCATATAGATTTAACTCTGACTAAATTTATCTCGAGTTTTGACGATTATGTTCCGCCTACAGAGGTAACAATGACGGATTGCAAAACGATGCAGAGAGTTTACTATACTCGGAGCAAGGTTTCCGAACGCGTCAGCGGTTAACGGATTACTTCTGGCACTTCTCGATTACCAGGCGGACACGATGCGTTAGGAGCAATACCGCCGTCATTTCGTACCGATTAATCGTTCACAGATATCGCGCGCAACTCTCGAAAGTCGAGAGAAAGAGTCGAGAAACAATCAACAATCTCTCGACTGCGACGGTCGTTGATCAGCGTTGTCGATACTGCTCTCGAGAAATTGACGCAAAACACTGTCGATTGCGTAAAGTGGACGAAAGATTAGGACAGCATAAACTTGCAGAAAGCGCTGATGGTAAGATGACGAGATAAACATAGGAGAGGGGAGTATCTCGTCACGAAATTATCGCGTTACGAGCCTAATGAGTTAAATTAGATATTCTCATAATAGAGTTACATAGTACGTGTATAATATTAATCTGTGCTATATATTATAACATTGTAACTATAATTCATATATTTGTACATTTCCATTATTTTACAACGTATATTATAATCTTTCAAAGTTTTTATCATGATACTCACTGATTAAGGTTGTCCATCATTTTATAATCTCCACCGGACGTATTAATTTTGGAGATTAAACCAGGTTGCAATTTATTCATGAGTTTGCAGAGAAGTATACCATCTCTCAGAGCGTCTTCATAACTCACTCCTGTGAAGAATTGTTTTTGTTTTATATTATTCTTGCTATGAATAAAAGAGCACATATGTAATAATGCTTGATAATATAATAGAAGAATATTTGAAGAGAGTTAAGAAACTTGTTATACATTGTACACGTATATAATAAAAAGATCTGCAAATCCAGCAATATCTCTTTCGTATTTTACGTTTTATTAAAGGCTTGCGCCTATGAACTACATTATACAGAGAAAGCTCTGCGAGAGAAAAGGAGAGCGATTTGATAAGTGAAAAGAATGTTGATGATCGCCGTGGCATCAGGATCGCAGAAGTTGTACTCGCCCCTCTTTCCGTGTACGATGCCGAAAACCACGCGCAGATTTTGGTAGATAGAGGCTTGCGCGATAAACGAGCGACCTTTGGTTTTCGCGGGACTCGACGCGGCAGATTATCGAATGTCGAACTCGCGGTCGCTTCCCCTTCCATCGAGCAATTTTTTTCACCATTCGTTCGATACTCGGCACGTCAACCCGCCCATTTCTCCTCCCACTTTCCGCCTTCTTTCTCCATCCCATCCATTCGTTTCCCTTCTTGCCCCGCTACCGGGGAGATATAAATACACCCGCGAAATAATAACCGCGTGACTAGATGTGCAACCAGCGCTTACTCATGGCGCCCCATTATGCCAAGAGGCGAGCCAAGGGGGCATGGCATTTTTTGTCGCGTCAAACGAAGAATCAGGAAAGGTTGGCCGCGTCTTGCGAGCGCGCACTCTTTTTGCGCTCTTTAGTCGGCGACGTGCCGCTCGTCACAGTCATCGTCGTAGCCGCCGCCGCTATCGCCGTCTTTCCCGTTACTGACGGCGGAGGCGATAGTCGGACCTTTCACCCGTCGATGCGAGACCCGGCGACACTCAAAGGACACGACACGTCTCGGATTCCTAGGAGCGCAGTTCGTTGCAAGAGCTGTGCGTTCGGTAGCGCTTATCGTCATCGCATTGTCGTGCTTTTTGTCTCTGCTTCCGCCCTTTCTCCTCCCCCTTTACGTCAACGATACAACCGGTGTATCGATGTATCCAATCTATTGGCGCGCGACGCTGCCGCCATCGCTGCCGCTACCGCCGCCGCAAGTTGTATCGACGCGCGGCGTTCCGACGCAACTTGAAGCAACAGTTGGCATAACTCCTCCCCCAACGCGTCAATAATCGTCATTATAATATACGGTTTTATTAATTTATTATTATGAGTTTCTCATTTAGGATACACTATCGCTAATATATCACAAATTACAAGATCTAATTAATTAAATGAGAATGTCGATCTTTCCTTTTAAAAACTGTTGTATAATCTCTCTATAACTACGGTTCGCCAGTTTTAGTGCAATAATTATAACATAATAAACCGTAATGATATTTTAAGAAATAATATTGAAGTTTTATATATCTTATTTCTTACTCTTTCTTATTTTGTGTGTGTAATATTGTTTTTGTCTTAAATTTAAGAATATTTTATACACTATAAAATAGAGAAATACAAAGAAATGTAATCTAAATAAAAATAAAAATGTTATTGAATCAACAAAAGTTAGAAATAGGATTATGCGCGAATTTTATTTTAGTCTTTTATCAGCATCAGTTTGCGTAAAGATACAAATAAATGTTGTATTTTATTTCGACGTTTATATGAAAACAAACATAAATGTCAGCAAAAAAAAGATCAAAAATCTAAAGATTTAGAGTCCTGTACTAATTTCCTGGCGAGCCTGGTAATATTAGGACAAAAGCTCTTCAGACAGGAGGACACGTGCCAACTGCCTAAAAGACTACTAGCCTGATCCTGCAAGGACGATGCGTCACGTGGTTTTGAATTGGTGGGGATCGCGTTAAACGCTTACCCCAAAATCTGTTTGCCTAGTACATGGCTGGTCGTACGCTTGAATTCTCGATTGACGAGCCATCGACAGGCGGTTAGTCTGGATTCTGGAATGGCCTATTGCAATTTCGATCAGCCAACTGTACCGCTTAACAATGACAGTGACTGTTATAAAATTTTAATTTACATTCGAGAATCTGATACAATGTTCAATAATAATTAAAAAATATCATATGCTATTTCCTTAAAGTATTATAATCTATATAAAAAATTTATATAATTATAAATTTTTACTTTATGTAAAAAAAACAGCTTTCTCAAATCTTTTCCCGGTATAATTAAAAGATATTTAGTTAGAAATGAGACTTGTTGCTATGTGAATAGTTCGATTGGTATCAGGGTCGTATTATGTGTTTTCACAGCGTTCGCTTCCGCTCTCGATGCATTCCTGCTTCCCCTAAACTCCCTCGTTTTCGCTTCTGTACTTGAATATCTTTCGCATTCTTTTAGGTTTAGGATTTTATCTCTCGAAACTTTTAGTCTTCTTATGAATCATGGTGTATATAAAATAGTAGTACGATAAATAGTACTGATAAAGAGTAATTCAATAATAAAATATGCGTTTTACTAAATGTTTAAGAATAAAACGTGTTTTGTATTTAATGCAATTAAAGTTGTAAACTCTACATCACACACGTATGCCTTCAAATATATTATAATAATATAATATTTTTCTTGTTGTTTATAAACAGACATGGCATCTTTTCTTATTTAAACGTTGTAAAAATCAAAGTTCGTAATTTATGAAAAGAGAAAAAAGAACTACATTGTCACATTATAAATATCGAAATCATCTTCTCAAGAATCTATAAGTCATCTCTGAGACGACTTCTATTATCTTTATAATTTTCAATTAATTTATTTGAAATGATTTCTATGCAGAGATTCTTGTATAAACAGGAACACTTTGAGAGCTTTCCGGATAAAGACAAGTTTTCGCGCTGTGTGACGCTTCCGCTGTTCCGTGATATCCAGGCAGCATCCGCCTAGCGTTCTCTTCGACAAACAAATACGCGCCGGTGCGCGCAACAGACTGGCGGGCCGACGTGTCCGGGATAAACAAGCGTGACATGCTGATAGGTTCCTGGTAGTGTCGAAACGCGGTGAGATGTCGTAAACCCAAGAAGATGACAGAAAATCAATAGCGCGCCTTCGCGCGAACGTCGTCACGGATTCAATGTGCCGTCTTTGGCCGTTTCTTTCGTCCGTCGGCGAACGTCCGCGCCTGATGCTGGCCTGGTCTTTTTCAGACGCCGACTGTCTTCTTGCCTCGTCCGAGTTTTGCGGGGAAAAAATTCCGAACGCAACAATATGTATCGGCGGATCAGAATTATTCCAGTGAATGATACTATCCTGTTCCGTTGACACGTCACAGTCGTCATGTTTGGACAATTTGACGTGAAATCGATACTTCGTTCCTGTTGTGTTCTGTAATCGCCCGCGGTTGTTGCGGTTCAATGGTTTTACGCTGCTGATAATAAATTACGATGAAAACCGCGGTAATATCGCCTAAGAATTTAGGCGAGCATTATGTAAATAAGAATGATAATGTCAGGGATGGTAATGATTATGACATGAACTATGATGCAAAGGACAGTTCATGCATCTTGACAATATCATTTAATGCAGTCATAAGTTTGCTAATATATTGAGAGCCTCATTATATCGACAAAACACACATCTCTGATATTTCTACAAAACTTATTATGTATAATTCATACCTGATATACTGATTGTGAGCATTGAAGTAAATATTCTCTTTTAAAAGCTATTATATTTAAATTGTAATCCTCACATTCTTTATTTACATCTTAGATCAATTATATTGCTAAACATATTATCTCAAAAACTGTCTTTTAAGCTGGAGGCAATATTGTTGATAACTTGTATTGTTATCACATCTTATCTTTTGTTTTGTTGGCGACAATGATACAAATTGTTTTGCATTACTCGTATTGTCAACGGGAATGTCGATCAAAATCATACCTTAGACAAACATTGAAAAGAAAAGATCAACAAACGCGCTTGCGTCACCGTATTGATTAAATGTCAGCCTCATGTCATAAAGACGTCACAGGCACGATTTTCACCAGGACAACATCCTGCGCTTGAATTTACGATCTCCGACGTGGCAACAGGTCCGTAGCAGGACTGCAACGCTATGATATCCAGAATCCGAAAAATTTTCTGCTACTTTAGTTTCTAATAAACTTGCAGACAAATCAGATTTTCTATTTTATTTTATCTATGTGTGTATGTGTGTACAGTTTTGCGCAAAAAAACTGTAATTTAAACAATTTTGCAATGTTCTGGACATAAACTTATCGCACTGTTTTCACGATTTTTATAAAAAATTGAATTTATAAGATGAACTAGACGATTGAAACTATTATGATAGTAAAAAAGTAAGTACATCTTTTTATTTTAAAATTGCAATTATGTTATACAGTTTTAAGTACAGAATATAACAATTAAAACTGAAATGTAAAAATTATTTTAAGGTGTAGTGTGAAAGTAAAAATGCTAACGTGAAATAATCTGACAGAAAGTGAAATAATCTGTATCAGTATTTTCCGGTAAATGTGTATAGACGTTGCTTTACTACATAGAACCGGCAACAACCACTTGTTGATTGCGCGATGCTCGTAAATCTAGCTCGAGGCTGTAATCCTGGTAGGCTCGTCTCGGAATGACGTCATTGACGATCTTTTGACGGACAACTGACATTCGCGCCCCATCCTCGAGTGATCGGTCATGCATTGCCTCGCGTCGAACAATTTCCTTCGTATTGAAGAAATCTTTCTTACGCCTCGACAGGATATGTCGCGAGAGGGTCCTCACGGCGCGCGCGAGAGGAGCTTACCAGGGTCCTCCGCGCAGGTTGGAACAATGTAGCCATCCCCATAAATCCATCTACTGCTCGCCACCGTTGCTCCCCTAGTAAGCGCGAGCTTTCGTGACGTCACGCCTTGTCATCTGACGAGCTATCGACGTATCGGCAGAACTTGTGTCCGATAAAACTCAATGAACGTATCCGCAACGTTTCGAAGGACACTTAGTGAACGTAGACACAAAGCTGAATGAATGAGAAGAACGTAATTGTAATTTAGCGAATCGATCCGTTCTGTGTTAGCGACACACGTCGCCGAGACACCCTATAAATCCCTCAAACGTCTGCTGATGCCCTGGTGCACTCAAGCGACTTGTGCCACCATGACGGACAGATGACGGACATTTCTTCCGTTTAAGAAACAATGCAAAACACTTTTAGCAAAAAAGTAGATGGCATTCATATTGATGTAACTTATATTGGAATTATCTAGGTGTAAAAATAATGAATGTTGTAATTGAGTTAAACTGCGAGAAATTCTAATTGCTTGTTTCAAACACTAATTTTGAGTAAATTAAATAACAAAATGCGAAATATTTTATACTGTTAGCTAAACCTGTGCAAAACTTTCTGTGCATAATATCGATTAGTTATGCTTGTATATCAGACGTAAAATCACAAATATTTTAAGAGAGAAAGAGAAAGAGAGATAACTTATATGAATACAATTTGAAATTGACAAAAAAAAAAGTTATACTTTTTTTATATCAATACTCGAATTATTGTAGTTTGATATAAGAATACTGGAAATGAGATTCTATATGTAGAAGTTGTTTATTAAAATTACATTTATTATGAACTAATCTATAATGAATTAATTTTCAAAGTAATTGCAATAAGCAATAATTGTAACGGAAGAATAAAAAAGTAAAGGTCAAAGAAAAGAAGAGGTATGACACGTAACTAGTTCTACCCTAGATATGATGCAGAGTACTGTATGTGGCCCTGGTACACTAGCGTCCCTACGTTGTAACATGATGAACAGATGACGGTAAATCAATACGCGATGTCGACTAAGTATTAGTTCTAATATTTAAAGAGAGTAACATAGTCTCTCACATGTGTTCGCACAACAAACACACACAAATAAGAATATTTATTCATAAACTAACATTATCTCTATTGATTTGTAGAATTATTTATAAAAAATATTTATAGATAGAAAAATGATATATTAAAGTTTATGCAATAAGTACATTACTACTGTTGCCGAATTTTAAAATCAATTTAGATATATGTATAATTTTTACGAAATAAATATACATGCAATCTTTTTTATATTAGTTCAAAGATACAATTCAGTTTTTTTGTACATATAATGTGTGTATATGTCGTTCGATTATTTGAATTTAAAGTGAATGACAACATAAAGACATAATAAACGCAATACTTTGCAATCAAGACCTGTCGGACAAGGATCGTGCCAAGCATGCCTGGCGAGCTTCCGGGAACAGGCTAACATCCGTATTTGGAAGACCCACGGGATACCTCGAGATTCCTAGCAAACTCCCGCTGTGCGTGTCGCAGAATTCTAGTGTTTAAAATAAATTGGAAACACGTAGAACGTAATTGCAAGAACGTAATTAAATCAAACAGTCGTTTAGATTCAATTTTAAACGAGTCAATAACATCAAAAGCTTCGACTATCCGGCCTGCATGTTTGCGTAGAGCTTGAATGTACTTTATGTAACGTAGATATATGTCGCGTCTGTTGTAATCTAGATCAGATACCATATTAGATACATTTATCGAGGACGAACTCGAAGATAAATACTGAAAGCGTTCGTGAATTACCAGAGCAGCAGGAACAAGATGAAACATGGAACAACAGAATGTTATCTCTTTAAGAGAATAAATATATAAAAATATACATATTCAAAAATAAATAATAATAATTAATAATAAAAATAAATAATAATAATTAATAATAACAAGTATTTTAAAAAGAAATAAAAAATAAAGAATTCGTGAATATAATAATTAAATTAATGTGTAGATATACAGAATTGTGGAAACAATATTAGAAAATAAAAAGATTTAAGGTAGTGTTATTTTTATAAGAAATGAACTTCAATTATTTAAAGAATCACAAAATTTAATGCATTATAAGTTTCCTGAGCTTTTTCTCTAATGCAATTGTCATTTCATTTGATCTATAAGAGATCAACTTATATAAGAATATTTTACTGTAACAGACATGCTTACAAAGTGTGTCACTTAAAAAATTTTAACTATAGCTATAGTTAAAATTATATAGAAGATATTGTTTTAGGTCTTTTGCAGGAGAATTACTAAACTAAGGGTGATTTCGTTTAAAAGCCATCTCCATTGTCTCTTTAGTAGAACCAGGATGACAGTCACAGGTAGAGGCTCGTTAAATCTGAGCACTCAACATAATTACATGTTTCAAGTCCCTTTCTAATCAAACACTTTATTTCCAATGTGACAAAAACAATTGCTAAATTTTGACACACTCTGCAGACTTTCGCAGATGAGCTATCGCATTTAATTAAGCAATGAAGCAATTTCAAGTTTAAAACATTGAAAACATTAAAAATTTAAGTTTTTTTAATATCATAGAATTTTTCTCTATAATAATAATCATCACACATTAGAATTTCTTCTATCTTACAATGACATAATTACAATTAAGAAATTATACATATACATGTACATGTACAAACAAATATAATGAATTGTTAAATTCATAATATCGTAGAAAAAATTTCACGATATATCACTGTCGATTTTTATATTGATTTTAGTTAGAACGTTTGTAGATGAATATGTGAAAATGTGTGAGTAAGAACGTAGCTGCGCAATATATTGTAGGTACGTAAAACTACGCCGATTGCGTCGATGCCTGGCGTGTTTGTCGCATCAGGGGTGTATGTCGAAACCGAGGGTGCTTTGTCGTCGGGGCGAACTCGATAGGGTGACTCGGAATGACGTAACAAAGCGCGCGTTTTGCCAAGCGAGTATAACACGATAGGAGGCAGAATCACACCCCTAGTAGTTCAAGGTGGAGTTCAGTCAACCTTCTAAAAATGGTGGTCAGGGTAAACCCTGTCAATATTGATTATAAACTCCTTATTTGCAATATAATTTCAAAAATATTTATGCAACTTTCAACTATCAAGAAGTCTTTCTAAGTCTTTTGTCTTGAAGACACACACTTCGTAAATTCAGCTCATAAGAAACTTAGTTGATTTAGTTGATTGTTAAAATATAAAAAATAGTGCTGTTTTTTTGTGTTGTAAATAATCTTTAGCTGAAAAGTAAATTGATGATCGCAACGTTTCGACTTTTCTTCAGATTCTTTTTTTAAAGTATACAACTAATCATAAGGAATAAGATGTATTAATAAATATATAATAAATTAATGTAATAGTAATATATATGTACATATTTTTTAATATATTTGATAATATTAATAATCATAGCAATATGTAGAGATAAAAGTATTGTAGCATTGCACGTACTTGTGCACTGTTGCTACATTACATTTGCGATCATATGATGTGTATTCTATATAGGAAAACTGACCTCGAGGAAGCTTAACCTTTACGACGTCACGCGATATGACATTTGTATCCGGCAATTATGCGATTCTAGTTAGATAACAGCTCGCGCTTTCAACCCTGTGGTTGAATATTACCCTAATGGGGATGAGAACGCTTTCGGGTTCGCCCCACCTCCGCGGAACAGGAGTCTATAATATAGACGTTCGTGTATAACTGTTTAATTCTTTTAAAGTAAATATTCTAAAGTCTCAAGTGTGTGTAAGACCTATCTATATTTTTAGTTTACAAGTATCTTTAAGTTTTAGAAGATAAATTACTAATAACATTTATCAATGCTGTAAAAAGCTTGTTTTCTTCCAAACAACTTACGATTCTAAGAAAACTTTTTCTTAAATTTGTTTATGAGTAACTTAAAAGTGTGTTAGATTTAAAGCACTATAAAACATTATTATTAACTAATTGAATAAAAACTTACCCGGTGGAAATCTCTCGCCGAGCACTGTTTCGATCCATTGTTGAGCTTCAGCTTCCTGACTTGCTTCGCGCTTGCCAGCAACCTGCAATACAAACCTCGTGGTTGAAAAATGAAGCTTAAATTGTGATGAAATAATATGTCACACGTGTTTTCAATGTATAAATCGTGTCACAGAGATGATGATGATATGTTATTCAAACTTCATTCTTCTGAACAATTTACAAAAGCAAGAAATATCTAACATTTGGCAACTACAACTGACTGCAGAAAGATACATGACATGTATATGTTCTATATCTCTCTCATCTAAATATCTAGCTTTTATGATTTAACTAAATACACAAAAAACATTTAAGTACACATATTTCTTATTAGAAAGAAAACAGAGTGGTACTCTCTCCGTGATAAATGACACGTAAGTATACTTCAATATTTATGAAGTTGTTTCAGAGGCTAAACTTATGATATATACAATAATAATATTATATGAATATCATTTATATTACTACGCTGTGAAAGTAAAATATTGAAGTACTAATAACTGTAATGTCATTAAACTTTACAGAATAAAAATACCTGCTTGCTTATAAATTATAATCATGGAAAACCTTAAGACACGTGTCTTTTAAAAGTATTAGAGAGACATTTAAAAACTTCATAGATTATAGATATAAATATAAGTTATACATCGAGATAAGAGAAAAAATAAGAGATCTCTTTTCTTAATCCCATCATTTATGTTTGAAATTCGATTATCAGTTTCCGCAGAAACTTTCAAAAATTGCCGTAGCCGATGGTATTTCACATCGTCATGGCGGGGTATTGGTAAAAGTTTTCAACTAGCAATAATCGCACCTCGGTAGAACCTCATTGGTTACGATATCGCCACTGCGCAAAGCTGACGAGCCACTCTGCTGACTTGAAACTTATAGAAGACGAAGAAAATGTTAACATCGAGAAACGTTTTCTGTACAGACGCCTCATAGCGACAATTTCATGAACTAAAGCGCAGTCAGTATGTGTGCATAGCGGGCAGCACATTTGTCCATTCTGGACAAATAAGATTTGTCATTGTTAATGGATAATTTAAACGATGGGCTAGCCGGGTATTTGCAAGAAAATATATTTGATCAGGAGAGCAGAACGGCAGAAAGTGCACGCTTGTAGACGCACGTGCCCGGCACGATGCTGCCGTTCCAACATTATCTTATCGTATCGATTGTCTCTTCAGGATAGCTATTATATATTTTTTCGGAATCGATTCTATTCGAAATAATTTTTACTTTTATCATTTTTTCTTTTTCTCTCTCTTTCTCTCTTTCCTTCTGAGTTATACTTTATATAACTCAGATATATAAATGCGAGCGCATCACGAAATCGCTCCAGATACGCAAATCCGTTGTGTTAAACGATAAACTTGGAAACGACGATTGACGAAATCTAAACTCGGCGGTGGTCTCACCCTTCGAAGTGGCTAGAGTCCAGAAATTACGACGTTTACATATCGGCGTTTTCATCTGGCGAATGTTCACGTATATTAAACTGTAACTTTGTGCAAAACACACCCACTTGTTCGAACTTTTCCTCTTACTTCATCATCTTTTTATTTCTTCATCGATCGTGAAGAAAAATCATTCATTAACTTCATTAACGTGTAATAATCTTCATTTGATGTTTAAAGAAATAAATAAATAATATTCTTTTATTCATCTTGCAATTAGTATTAGAAGATAAATATAAAATTATTATATTTTGCTTTTTTTGACGATGAAAATTACGTTCACATCTTTTTACAAAACATGTTTGTTTTGAAAATAAAATGCATATATTATAAGCACATCAAAAATAAGTTTCTCGGTTAATGTGTGACCTAAATTAAATACTGGTTATATAAATTGTAAGAAGGTCGTTGAACTAATGCCACAACACATGCGATTTAAACTGTTTGTTAATTAACTTCCAAATATAAAAATATATATAAACGTTTGAAATTAAAGCATATCATGTACATGCATTATAAATAGATTTCGATATCGAGTATTATGCAGCTAAATGTCATTCTTAAAATTATCTATCAACTCAAAGAAAAAATCTAATTTTCAATCTGTAACAATGTTTTCTTTTTACTTATTTTGCCGATTTTTATTTATGTTGTGTTCTCAATTCGAATTTCGATGTCAAGTTTTGTGCTTGAAAATGCCAGGTGGTTTTCCCAGTCATCGCTGTCTGAGTGCGAATTGTAATCTAATTTAAGTTCACGCCGCACCCAGTAAATAGGGCTGCGATGTCAAGATCTGGTTACTAGCGGGGGTGTGGGAATACTCGCCAAAAATTGGGCACTGAGCCAAAAAGCACTCCGTTACTTGAAGATCAGAGGAAGAATATGGCGGAGGGGATGACGCCATATAGCGTCGCGACGCGCGGCGTCCGATTTAGTTCCTACTCGGCATCATCATAGTTTCAAAGTCACGCACTCTCTCGAATAACTATCATCGTCGAGGAAACACAGCAACAAAATGCCGGTACGTTTTTTTGCAAACCGTTGCCAGTTTTTTTTTTTTTTAAATTCTGCCTAATAAATAATCGTGACTTCAAAAATTCCGGAATGATATTTCTAGTGAAAAAAAATATTATATGTTTGACATAGGTGTAATGTAAAATATTCGCGCGTGTACACACATAGATGATTAATGTATCAACACAGAGTGTGGAGAGAAGAAAACATTATTGTAGAGCATTTATATTTTTTATTTACAGAAAAACAATTAATATTGAGAGTTAATGATAAAATTTTAATATTATGGTTTCATAAGCTCATATTCTTTAAACAATATTAAACTTGCTGCAATAAATATGAATTATATGAACTGTAATATATATTATAATATTGTTTATAAATAGGAAGAGAAAATACATCAAATATTATCTTCAATGTACTATTGATAATTAAAATCTTTTAGCAGGTGGTCTTTGCAGTATTTTTATAGTTACAATTCGATCCATCACTATGATACATCGTTTTACGTCAGTACTCCCTTTTGATGTATGTCTTTCTCCTCCACATCCGGTGTATTTATATCCTAACATAAATAACGTTATGCAACGCAACTTTTAGACGTTATCCCGAGAAGCTGTAGAACCGAAACGAATTTAGAAATTATCGAGTTTAACGATGAGTTTCGAAACACATAAAAGTTGGGGCGTGGTTTTCACAAGCACAAGTTTGCAGTTTGAAAGCAAATTAAAAAATTTTAATATACATAATCAAGCAAATATTGCAATATTATTTTATTTATTACATTGTTAAAAATTATTGTTGAAGATATTAAAATTATTTCGCAATGATGTTCGTTATATGATAAAGCAATCTATATCAATTATATTAATGTATTTCTTTCAAAGTTTTACATCTACGCTATTATCTTATATTTGTGTTTATTACAGCCGGGAACTTAAATTTTGTAGAATCTTGTAAACAAATATATTAGTACATATATATAGATTACGTTTTACGTGCAAAGCTTCATTGTAACATTCAATTCATGCAAACGTTAAAATGCATGTTTGGTACAGGTGCACAGTTTGATCTGTCGCCAGCCAATTCAATGGAGTTGCGAATTATGTACGGACTCACTTAATTTAACTTCAAATTTAGTGAGTAGATAAACGCAAAACGTCGGAAGTCGAAGAGTCGATTTTGTTCGTACGGAAGCTGCTTCCCTTGAAAATGAAGCTTAAAATATCATCTCGAGTGGATGCGACGAGTAACATGTTGCCTCGTCTGACATCCCGCAGATAAGAAGTCGAAAATTATTATTTAATGGCGTTCAGAAAATTCATGTGTAATTTTATTTAAAAAGAAACTATGTTTGAAACAAACAGTCTAGTTTTATGAAAAATTTAGAGAGATTTGTCACTGTTTCTAATATTGCTGTCAGTTTGGAAATTGTCATATTAATAACAAAAATAAATAACTATATATTACACGTGCGCGCTTACTTGTACAATTCCGAGCGAAAATCTTATAAATACCTAATATAATATATCATACAGATAGTTTGCTAACTTAGGATCTTTTAGAGCCAATTAGTATTTGCTCTCATTTTCTAAGTAATACATCTCAGCTAAATTAACGTGCCAAGATATATTCGAGCAGCTGCACCTTTCGCGATCGTGCTGTTACTATTACACAAATTACACTATTCCATTGTGTATCGGCGTCATCCAAACAACATCGCATTTTCTCAAAATATCGTACGATTGAGCAAATTTCGTAAGGTAATCGCTATTACGGGATGACTACGATCTTTATCACGCAGCTTCAAATTGGCTTTGGAATCGTGGTTGTGCTGTAAATACTGATTTATAGCTTTGACTAAAAGGTGCCAGATTCGCTTGCGTCAGTCAGCTGTTCGAATCATAAATCGAATAAAAGAAATTTTATATAAAAGCGTGAAAATCAAGATTTCCAACCACTCATTACAAGATTAAGATGCTTATCATCCGTTTTTCATAAACCATTTCTTATTTATAAAATATGTAGTTAATTAAAATATCTACAAGCATATAATTTCAAGTTTACTAAAAATAGCAACACAGCATATATATTGCGCAAACTTCACTTACTTTTATAAGCAAGTAAACTTTTATAACTCTTTTTCTTCTATCTTCATTCATTCAAGACAATTCATTTGGTATACGAAGTAAAATTTAAACACGATAAACACAATATAAACGAAAATTTACCACCTCTAGAAAACAGATGTCTGCCATTTTAAACTGTTTTGCCAGTTTTCGTAAAAGCCAAGAGTTTAGAGACGATATTTTATTTTCGATGTTGGACTTAACGCGAGTAATTCTACACCGCCGCGTCTGATCTATTTTCGATACAGCCATTTTTACGGAGTATCCAGAAACAATATCTGAACGCGCTCAAACGCACTTATAAAATGTCTTTTTTAATGGAGAGACAAAAATAACAGAATAAAAATCAATTTACGGTAACATTTACAATAAAATACTCTAACTAATGTATTATGTTTATTTTAGGCGCGCAACAAGGAACAGGAGGCTGAAATCCTTGAATGGATTGAGGCTGTGTTAGGCGAGAAACTTCCTCCTGGTAACTACGAAGACATTCTGAGAGATGGTGTGATTCTTTGCAAATTAATCAATAAACTTGCACCCAATTCGGTTAAGAAGATTCAAACTAAAGGCACCAATTTTCAGCTTATGGAAAATATTCAAAGGTAAGCTATTATCAGATTGTTTCAACGTCTTATTCATTATTATATAAAACATATAATTACGTATGTAATAAAAATAAATATGCAAAATTCATGCATATTTATTTCTTAGATTCCAAGCAGCGATTAAGAATTACGGTGTGCCTCAAGAAGAAATTTTCCAAACCGCGGATCTCTTTGAAAGACGTAACATCCCTCAAGTCACCCTCTGTTTATACGCGTTGGGTAGACTTGTAAGTATATTTCACTAATAATATTCATCTCTTACAATTAACCAAGTTTCGTAAAATTTAAATAATAATTATTCTTATAACAGACTCAGAAACATGACTGGAACGGACCAAGATTAGGACCGAAGATGGCAGAAGAGAACAAGAGAACCTTCACTGAGGAACAACTTCGTGCCAGCGAAGGTCAGCTAAATCTCCAAATGGGTTACAACAAGGGCGCCAGTCAAGCCGGTCATGGTGGCTTCGGAAATACCAGACATATGTAAATTTTTTTTAAAAGAGAAAATTATCATATGTCTATATCATAAATTTATAATGACTGGTTAGGAAATATCAATTTTATTATATGGAATATAATAAAGATGTTGAAATAAGCCGCATTTTTCAACCGCGCTTAAAATCTAAGGATAAAATAATGCAGTTTATCATTTTAAACTTTGTTGCTATTATTTTTTATTTTTTATAGTTATTACTGGCATAAATAAGATCGAATAATTTGCGTGAATTTTTTTCTTTCTAAATTTTTTTCAATAAATAATTAACATCGTTGTGTGTGCTAGTATAATCTTTTGCAATATTTGATAACTAAAATTTTATTATTTTTATATAGTTATAAACTTTAGATATTTAATTTTTATTTAACATTTAATACAAATTATATTTTGTTCTTTTGTTTTTTATATCAAATATTATAAAACTATTGTAGCATTACTACTTATTTTAATTTTCCATATTTAGTCGCAAAGGAATATATTTTTTATATAAATTTATAATAGTGTTTGCATGTAAATGCAAGCACAAATTTTTCTTCTTGTCATCGAAGATATTGCAAAAAACGCTTTATATTTTATGCGTACATAAAACAATACGTACACCACATTAACACTCACATTAAAACAAAAATTTCATTGTATGCTACTTTTACACACATTCACATACTTCACAATATACACAAATATTTTACATAGTGATATTACATAAAATTAAATACACAAAAATACAAACTAACATTAATGCAAACATTAAAATTGGACATTTATATACATATCACACAAAACTGTTATGTCTGTACACATATATACATTTGCACGTATATTTGCAACATTTTAACGCTACTTCTTAGGTGTAATAACAATGTGCGTAGCGCGAAAATGAGCAACACGATTTTATACTTATAAATCTATAATATTAAAAGTAGATTTTAAGTTTTGCAATATAGTTTTTAAGCGCAGCTTTAATTTCACGTAATATCTTTTGCAGTATATACTTACATACACAATATAAAATTATAGATGCTATAATTTCTGTATCTGTTTACCTCGTAAAGTAAATGCATGTCTACACTTTTTATATATAAATTGATTTTTATATATAAATTTTAAATAATATATATTATAACTTTTTAAAATGTGTATTGTGAAAGTATGTACAGTTTATAAATAAATTTGTGAAATTTATGTTGGCGTCGTAAATAATTAAAAAGAGAAAGTAATGAAGTAATCCTAAAAATGATCTCAGAAATCTAACATTAGTTACTGAGCTACTCTCATAAATCAATGTTTATGATGATTCTTCTTTTACACACTTTACCCTAATAATAAATAAGCTCTAAAATTTTATAATGCACTACTTTTCAAACCAACATGTGTATGTATAGCAAAATGTTAATAAAACATCTTTTGTCAACATTTATCACAAAAAAATCATGTCATAGACGACAAAAAGAATACTATAATGACAGTTCTAAGTCTAAGTAATAGATCGGTAATAAAAAGTATTTGCGCTACAATGTGAAAAAAGTAAGAAATCGTTTAGTAAATAAAAAAACTTACTTTTTATCTTATCAATTAATCTTAACTGCGTAAATTTACATTTGCAGCAAAAACATTTAAGTAAAGAAGTTTAGTTTTATGCAGTTTTTTATGCATCTATAACGTATCCTCTTTCATACTCCGATGTGTGTATCTTTGCACCCACACAGTGGTAAAAATATTCATCGCTGTTTGTAAATAAATTGGATACTTCACGATCACACGTCATTGCGACACGCTTTTCTAGATTTTTCGTGGAAAGGAGAACGCACGCTTACGTGTTTCTGGCGCGGTAAAATTTAATTCATATAGTGTTGCTTTCCTTGGCAGATCTGAGTGCTTTTCAGTTTATTTTTGGCTCACCGTGGCCCACACGGCGGCCATTGCTGGACTCGGGTCACGGTTCCATATCATTATATTTCGTTTTTTTTACTCAACTTCTCAAAAAAAAAAACATTTTTATAATGTAGCTTTTTTCAATGTTAATTTTTTACTCAATAAAATATGTTATCTTACCCAATAAAATGTAATTTTTTTAAACAAATATTTAGTTTTGTCTTATGATTTTCTGTGCATTTTATTGAATCAAAGGTATTTGTTTAATATCACTTTATAAGCGCGAGTTACCTAAAGTTACAAACAGATTTGTGATTTTCAAACTGGATAGTGGATAATCATTCGCATATTTCTCTTTCCTCTCTCCCTCTCTCTCTTTTATTTATTATATTTTATCTAGAAATTATGTGCTTGTATTTGGCATGAACGCTGATAAATACTGATCGATTTCGCCTAATGATTCACGGTGTTAAAAGGAAAGGTAATTCTTCTAAATTAAGAGCACTTTCCGAGGATTAGCAAAAGTCTTTGAATTGATACATTCTAAGATTCAAAGTTTCAAAATGAGATATATCACGTAAACAAAGAGATTTTTATAAAAATTATAATTAATTGGATAAGATTCACAATAATCATATTTAATAATCATACAATAACTAGATAATATACGCATCGAGATTATGTGATACAAGAAATATTTCAGAGTAATAATAAAACAGAAAATATATGTAATTGAAATTTGCGCGTGTAATAAAATGTACGATAAAATAATAATTACAAAGAATAAAAATATTATGTAATTATAAAACTTAGACATAAAATATATATATTATTTATTATCACGTTTGTGTTACAATTTCGTATCAATTTTTGAGAAATGATACTTCACTTACCTGCCAAAGTGGGCGTCCAGGCATGGCGAATTTGCGTAGCTATGTAAGTTGTCAGTTTCCTCTTCGAAATTCCACGGCGCGTTTCACGTCGCGAACGTAGCTTTTCACCGACTCAAGCTCAAGCACAAAAAGTGCGCTCCACCGTGGCTGAGCTTCGTATATATGCATAACAAGATGCGCATACGTGTTGGTGAACGTGTGGGCGCTTCTATATATGGATCACTTACTCACCACTCACTCCAGATCTGAATGCGATCCATCGAATTTCCATGAAAGAGTATTATGGACAATACAAACGCGATGGCAATCGATCGATAATTGAAATCAAGGCAATGGATTTTTTCTTAAAGATTTGAATCATTTTTAATTAATGATATATAAATTTGTTGATTTCTTAGATTATGTAGATGTTGTATTAGATGAATAAAGATCACATATCTCATTATATTCCTGCAACTGCTTTTTATCTTATTATGTATAATGTACATAGTTTCTTTTATATGTATGTACGCTATGTGTTTCTACAAAAAAATAGTAAATTCAATTAAAAATAGATGAAATTCTGTCTTGTTCTGATTTTTCTCCGCGTTCTATATTAAAAATATACATTAGATTTAAACAAATCTAAACATTGTTCTAATTTCTCAAAATTTACTACATATGACTCAAAATTAAAGCCAACCTTGCAAGAGCGGTAGCGTGGCCGAGCGGTCTAAGGCGCTGGTTTAAGGCACCAGTCTCTTCGGAGGCGTGGGTTCGAATCCCACCGCTGCCACATTTTTTTTATCGCCGTATATGAACAATTTAGTATATCATACTCGCGACCTCGTATGCGAGCTGCGCGGCGACCGCATGGCATGCGATTTAGGAAACGCAGTGGTAACGTCTCCGAAGATCCCTTTGGTTGCGTCGGCACGCGGCGCCGTGGTACACACCTAGCAGGAAAACATGAATGCGAGTAAGATGCATCTCAACCGGTCTGTGTGCGACATCTGTGGCAGCAACAATCTACTGTCTGCTTTTATCAAATCAAACAAGTCTCACTCGCCGATTGAACAGGGTACTTTACTTTTATTATAAATCTATCAGATCTATTGTTTCATCCAAACTATGTGCTCTGTATGTGTATGTGTGAGTATGCGTATTACTCTTTAAATATATACAGTATATATTAAACACATTTACCTTAAATTATATCTATCTTTTTTAAAAATAAAATTTATTGTTTTGTAGATGTGTTTTTTTAAACGAGAAATAAGATATTTTGTGTCTAAATTAAAAAATAAATGCAATTTTATATGTAAATAATATTGACAAAGAGATATTGATGAAAACTTGTAACTTTTTTTTCACATTTTCAATCAATTGCATAACATATTCTTATACTTCTATCAATATTACGTCCATATCTCGAGAATTATCACTAAAGAGAAGAATAGTGGAATTTTAATTTTACACAAGGTGCAAAACGAAGGAACATATGTTCCTTATAGAGAAACTTATTCGAGGAATCCCATGCTCCTGTAAGCAGATGGGATCCTGTTGATGTTGTTGTCGTCGGGGGCTCGCCATTCCAGCCCGTTTCGGCTAAAAGGGATCGTTATTGAACATCTATGAAACGACGAAGGGGAAAATGTAATGTGTGGCCGATATAATAATAATTATGATATCGGGAAAAAAAAGAAAAGAACGGAAGTGTGCTCCGGATCAGCGTAGTATCCTGATACAAGTTTCATTCAAAAGATGCTCCACCGGCCACGCCCAATTGACGCATTCTCGGAAGCTTGAAATAAATTGTCGCACTGTTGCAAATATGAGTGATAACTGCAATATTACAGCGTACAAACACGTATGTGTCATATGTATAAGTTGTATGTATGTTTTATTACTACATTTGCGTACTTTAAAAATCATATTGCTATATTACTATATTATAATAACATATAAATGTGTATGTATATAGAATGTCCACCGAAAGATATTTTAATGACCAATTATTTGAAACATTATTAAGACAAAAGATCTAATTCTAAAATAACGAAGCTATGATAGATTTCGAGTTATAAGCGATCAAAGATCATCAATTACACGGTGCCGACATATCGAGCGTTTAGGTACTACGAAGCAGCAAGTAGTTAAAAGTAATTTAGTACCGACAGTTTCTGTTATAATATTGAAGATGATGTAAAAATACAATAAGATTTTCTTTGAGTAATTCTTCATAAGTAACGTAAAAAAGCAATTTTGTATTAGACGACTCCGTGGCGCAACGATAGCGCGCAACCTTCTGACTCCAGATCAGAAGGTTGCGTGTTCAAATCACGTCGGGGTCAAAGACCGTAACTTTTGTTAGCAAGCCCGAGAAAAGACCATTCACATTCCTCTATGAGATTTATGTTTTTATTTTTATCTTAATAACGAGCAATTACTTTTTTTTATTTTTTCGAGTTTCAGAACGTGTTACATATTCGAACTGTGTTTATCAATTTATTGTCGCAATTTCTCATAGGTCGTGAGGATAAATCAGATCGGAACATTTGCATTTTATTCTTGACGTTTTGCAGATACATTTAGCGTTTGGATTTCAGTGAAAAGAGTTATATTTCGTCTGACTTGTTCATACAGACTGCACACAGGGAAATTATTGCGTGATGGAGCGGCCCATCCGCCGCATTGAGCTCACATCCCGCACAAAGGTTGTACAATATCAGGGCAGCATGAACGATACTATTTCTCCTCTCTCGTACAGTTAAGCATCATTCGCGCGGGTTTGTCTCATTTAGCCCCTCCTCGCACTAGGCAAGCACGTGAAGCAAGAAGGTTGCTTGTGCGAACGTTCTTGTATTACCTATGACACGTACTTTCGTTCGACATTTCCGTTCAACATTGTAACAGGATTATATATGTATGTGTGCCGATGTCGCGTGCTTTTTCATGACAAAGAGTTATCAGTCGGCAATCAAAGTATTAAACACGACTGTATATTATATTTATTTAAGAATATATGATATTCTCTTTTACGTGCCTTTTTTTTATCATCATCTATATTACGATAATTATATTGCAGTAGTCTATGTCTTTGTAGACTAGCATTTGTCTACATTCTTCACACAATATCGATACTAATATAATAATTCTTGGTATATGTACGCAAAATATGCCAATGTATCAAACCAACAAATTATTTCTGTTAACATAGCAGCAGAATTGACACGTAATGCGATCGAGCCTTGAAAAATTCGTCATAAACATGTCAGCATCATTCCCCCGCTCATTCTATTCGCGCTAATTTACACGCGGCTAACGCGGTAATCTGCAGTCAACGAACAGAATGGACATAATCAACAATTTAACCGACTGGCGAGCGGGAGCGCAGAAATGACCAGTAGGCTCTCAGCCGCGACGGACGTGCGGCCGCGTCGAGCACGCGCCTTCTGTTGCTTTCTGTTCCCCGTGGATCGGAAAGACACAATTTTGAGGAAGAGCCGCGTGTTGCCCGGGCAACGCCACGACTTAGCTATACCCCATTGGTCCACGGCGATCTCTTTCCACTGCTTATTGGTTCATTGACTCCGGCGTGGACGGAAATTTCGGCAGGGCTACGGGCCCGTGGCCGTCGCAACGGGCAAATCCCGCCAGGCTGCGCCTACTCGTCGCAGATTCGCGCGCGACGATACACGGCTGTGCGTCAAACGACCGCCCAGTGCACGCCCTGAACACCAGAACTCGTCGTCGACGGACAGTGACACTGTTTTTCCCCAAAATCGGCATTAATAATGTACGATTCCCCCCTCGCGCACCGCCGTTGACAATACCGTGTGCGAACGCCGACTTCACATATCGGCAAGTTTCTATATTATTTACGAACGTATTATACATCGAATTATATTGTACGCGCTCGAGCACATATCACGTCCCATGCGCACCATCATCAATTCCGAAATAAATCGAACGTTATTACGTTTTCCCCTAAAATTAAAGCCGCTTCGTGTCCGTAGTGGGGATTGCTATCCGCGAAGGGGCGTTGTGTATGTATATATACAAGGTGACTCGTAACACTGGTGTAGGCGATGATACCTCACCGACGTTAGTAGATGCAACGAAAGCAAGAAATATAATTGCGCAATTTACGATGAATCATGAATGAAATAAATCAAAGTGTTACTTCTTACATTTGCCATGTCTATATTGAGATATTAAATTACAAAATTTTGCATTTAATAAAGGCTTACATTTCTATTTCTTTCCACTGCACATAAATTATTTTATTGTCTTATATATGTTTTTCTTTCTTTATTATAAAAGCTTTATTCTGGAGATTTAGACAATTATACAAACAATACGATTTGACTTAACATAAAATTTATATAGAAAGAAAGATCTGTCATAATCAAACAACGAACATACGTAATTGATCAACTTAAGATATATTTGTACATTGTTACTTGTTTACACTTTTATGTAAAATATAAGATTAATTGTATCATAATATTTCTAAACGTTCTTCAGTATGAAATTTTATTTTTGTCTAACTTTGCAATACACCCTATATACATAATCGTGCGTACACATAGGCTTCGCCTTGTTGACACTAGCGCTTCTATCGGTGGCGTCATGAAATTACAGGCAGCCGCATGCGTTCCTGTTGAAAAAATTCCTCACGGGCGAAAGTCAAGGTATGACAGAATATCACAATAACAAGCCGGTCTAGAGAGCGCCTCCTTACTCTGCATGTTTTCCTGGCAGCAGGAGGGGCTCGGTACGACAACCCGCGCGAAACTCTGTTCAACGTAGGGAGAGCGGCCGCCTCTTATTAGCTCCTGTTGTCACATACAAGCCGGATATTGTGGTGCTCGCATGCGGGATGTGAGCACGCACCGCGAGCTGATTATACCAAGTGGGGGTGCTACAGAACGATGGTCGGACAGGTCGGGTAACGGTCGTCGTGCGTCATCGCCAGCGAGCGTGTTTACTACGCGCTCGATTTTTAACACCTTCATGAAATGAAAATTATAATTTAATCAATATTATATGCATACATGATGTCATCATTGTACAACTTTGTAGTTTTTACAAAATGCGTGTATTTTATAAAATTTGCACATTTAAATTCTAAAATAAAAAAGTTTTTCACATTGTATATTATTATTTATATTTATTGTATTTATATTATTTAATGATTAATATAAATAATTGCCTCAAAGAAAATATTGTTTATTTATGGTTTGAATTTTATAAGAATGTTATTATTTCTTATTAAAATATAAAGTTTACAATGTGCAAATTGAGAAATAGAATTGTCTATATGTGTACATCTCTTTCATTGTCATGACATGAAAGTATTTCTTACTATGACATGAGGTGGCAAGAAGACTCCGTGGCGCAACGGTAGCGCGTCTGACTCCAGATCAGAAGGTTGCGTGTTCAAATCACGTCGGGGTCAAGTGCCAATATTTTTATTACTTTTTTAGATAGTTTTTAATAATGCACGTTGCTTGTGCTAATAAAATTTTTTTTATTTCACTTTAAATAAGTTGTAATTATTGAAATTATATTGTGAAACCATAAATAAAAAGAAGTGAACGTTTCTGAATGTATTTCCAGTATAAATCAGTATTTTTTCATACCGAAATATACTGAAGATTGAATTTTCATAAAATTTACCGCGTCTCACTTGATTTTTATATTAAAATTTACTGAATAACTTATAATCTTAGCATATTGTACTTTATAGCAACGAGAGGAAAAGTTGACTCATCAAAACCGATGAAAGGAGAAGTTAACTCATCGAAACCGAATTCAATGCGGTTTTCTCAAGAGAACAAGTCAAAGGACATATGTATATATGAAAAAAATTGCTATATATAAAGTCTACATCAGTATTTTCCTTTCAGCTCTCTCTTGCTAGTATTACTAGGAAGAGAACGGATTATACAAGCTAAATAGCTACTAAAAAGTCACAAGTCAAGTCATCTCTCTCTCCTCTCTTTGGAAATGTATCTTTTCTTGGAAATGTATTTTTCCGGATACTCTGAGAAAACAAGTGCGAAAATGTCTCTCTGTAATTTCTCTTTGTCTAATTTTTTTTTTTATGCAGAGGGGTTTGTTAATTTTAAAAAGTTGCAAGCAACTTTTAGAAATAGAATGTTTTCTATTTCTAAACTAAAACAAGTACTACATTATTAAACAGTAAAGAGTACGTGCCCATGTAGCAGTCGTGGCCGAGTGGTTAAGGCGTCTGACTAGAAATCAGATTCCCTCTGGGAGCGTAGGTTCGAGTCCTACCGACTGCGAAGCACGTTTATTAATTTTTTGTTGTCTACAACAATTATTTTATAATACAGAAATATAATTTATATATAGTCTGGTGTTGTTATTTTCAATATCTGTATTATATACTTGTGAAAATATTTAATTGTACTCAATTATATGTAATATCCACGATTGCATACATATACACAATATGTCTGATCAATATATTTATTTATTATAATAATATAATTAAATTATATATTTTATGTGCATTTTTCTACTTATATTTTTATAAATATATATGTATAAAATAACTGGAAGTGATTTAGGAGAGGCAAATTTTGGAAGGGCGCCGTGGCTTAGTTGGTTAAAGCGCCTGTCTAGTAAACAGGAGATCGGGGGTTCGAATCCCCCCGGGGCCTTACGTGATCACTTTTTTTTTATTTTGTAATAAATAAAAATTATCATGTAGTATACCATATCAGAAGTTGAACTTGTATCCATTTCCAGAAACGTTTACATGCGCCACCGACGGAGCAGACGAATAAGCAATTCCTAGCAAATTCTGTGATTTTTGTTCTTCAGCCTTCTCAGATACCTGTGCACAGTTACTATTAACAAAAACTTGTATTTAAAATAGAGACAAAATTATTTTTTTCTTTTTATCTAAAATATAACTTATCAATTATAGAACAAAACTCACCTGTTCCGATTGCAATTGACTCAGCTGTTGAGCTTGCGCTAGCTGCGCTTGTCTAAAGGCGAGTAGTTGCGCTAATTGCAATTGGTAAATACTGTTCGGTTGAAATGCATGCGAGTACGCATGCTGTTGCTGCTGTAATTGTTGCATGTACGCTAAAGCGGTAGCAGGATCTATAGTAGATTGATAAGCTAACGGTGCAGTAGCGGGAGTTGCAAAAGTTGGAACAACTCCATAGTTGTTTGCAACGGAACCTAATGGATAATATCCTGTAATAATTAAACAATTTGCAATTATTTAAAAGTTATTTTTTATTTCTTTTCTGTTTTTTTACTTCAAACTTGATACGTGCAAAACTAAATTGATAAATAAAATATACGTATATGCACGAGTAGAATTGTATTAATTAAAAACCTAGGCCAGGATGTTTATAGGCGAGAGCATGTGCTAAACTTGGTAGAACTCTTTGCGCTAATTGTGGGTTACCGATGCTAGAAGCAAATGATTGATGCGAGCTTGGGCCGTTAAATGCATACGACGTTTGCGTTAATCCTGGCCTGATAAAACTGAAAGAAGTATGTTGGTCTGCACCGCCTATCACGTTTGTCGATTTTATTCCGTGAACCGGTGGTTCACCTATAGCCAAAGAGCATAAAGCACCGAAGACAATCACGTGTTTCTGCAAAGTGCAATTTATAAAATTAATCAAAGAAATGAGAGAAAACGCAAAAATATATTATCTTAAAATGTCGCTATAATTTAGAAAATAAATATTCAGTTTTGCGTGTTTTTCACAAGATTTGATAATATTTTTTATATTGTTAATTTTAACATATTAGCTCTTCTGCGTTAGATAATTCTAAGATAAAAATATAAAATAGTAAATTGATTATTTTAAAATACTTGTAATATATAAATTACTGCGGTTTAACTTACCAACATAATCAAAATTTGTGGAAATTGTTTATGATATTATATCCGTGTAATAAAAGCGCGCACACACATACATGCACAGTGTTACGATCAGCGAAAATCACGACAGTGTACAGTGGTAAGAAAATCTCTGAGGAGCTATATACTGCGGAAGCAGTTGGTATGAAACGTGAGTTGCATCCAATCGACATCATTTTATTATTTAGTCGGCACTTTCCCCAAGATACCGATATCGAACAAGTCGTGAATTGCAATCAGATGACACATTAAAAACAATCTTTTCAAAATAAAATAAACTCATAGATTAAAACAATAATATTGTATTATGAATAAATTACTATTCGGATATATATATAATATAAAAAAACGTGTGTATATTTTTTAACGTAATTATAAGTAAAACATTATATTTCTTTTGAGATTGTGAAATCGTTGATAACAGAGAAAGTTACTTTCAAAGTACCTAATGTGACGTGACATATATCATCTAGTGAGTATGAATTGCGATCAGAGAGAAGTAAGTTTGAATACTAAAAGAGAATACTTGTAAGACACTATATATATTTTTTATGTATGTAGGTGTATATGTAAAAAAAAGAAAGAATGACCTTTCTTTTTGTGTAATAAAAAATTGTTTTCTCATGTGTAAAATCATTATTTTTTAAATCATATTTTAAAGAAAACTCTTAAAATATAATCAATGATGACAAATCTTTTTATTTATAATACAGTTGCACAAAAAGTACTTTGTTTAATCAGTTTATACATTATAAAAATTACACATTACTCAGGTCGACAAAATTTAAATTTTTAGAATTTATTTGAGAATAAACAATAGCTCTTAAAAACAGTAATTTTGTCCGTTAACTTAAGATATCATAGTGATAAGCAAGAGCTCAATTTACTTCATGTTAGTGAAAGAGAAATGTACAAACAACTTTGATTTATTCATAAAAAAACAAGATATTATTGTAAAAATGATTGTTTTTGACATTTTATACCATTATTTTAAAATCCTAATGTGATAGCAAAGTTTGATATCAAATTCGAATTTAGCGGACAAAATTGTTTCAAGAATCATTATATATTCATTCCCAAAAAGTTTATGTTGACCTGTGATAGCTATCTACCAATAGTTATCTACCTAATTATATCTGGCAATAGGCGTTAAAATGGAGTCTGAAAATATGTACTTTATATTGGACAATGCTACAACTTTGATAATGAGCGATTGATTTGCGAATTGATCAAGATTTGTGTGTTGCGACATTTGGATTTTTTCCTCATAAATCATTTTACACATTCGAAAAATATGATTGATAAAACATGCCCATGGCACTAGTTGCAAGTAATGCAAAGCAGCTCCACCATGTAGCTAAACCTAAAATACCTCTATAAACATCCGTAGTAAATATCTGTAAAAAAATATTTGTTTTATATATGATAAATATATGATAGTTTTTGTAAATATAGTAAGACTTACCTGCTTTAACGAGCCTAACGCAAGTTGAAATTCTTCAGCAGTTTGTACAACAGTTTTATCACTGTTATCATTGTTAGATGATAGCGACTGTGGTAACTCATCAGCTGGACATTCTTCCTCTAACGTTCCTCCCAAAATACCTTCCCAAGTAAAACCACCTGTTCCAAAAGAAATACGCACATGTGTGTAATGCACCACTCTAACTTATGTATAAAAATTTATTTAATATTTGCTTACCTAAAGTTTTATACAAAAATGTAAAAAATAAACATATAATTATTGGAACAATAAACTGTACTGCCACTACACATAAATAATAGTACACAGCCGCAATCTGTAACATAAAAAAGAGTCAATTGTTTTTCAATGCTTTTAACAGAAGATTAAAAACACCAATAATTAAAATAGTTTGTGTGTTTGTATATATATTTATATAATGCCTACTTTTTTTTGTAGATCAACATTTGTTATTCTACCAGCTTCTTTTTTTTGTATTTCTAGTCTCTGAGTTGCGAGATTTAAATAAGATTGCAGATAGATTGGCATAAGCATTATTCTTAATATAACAGCAAGAACAATAACTATCAGTCTCATACTTTCAAATCTTGCAGCTGTCATTCTGTAATTAGAAATAGTTTAAGGCTTTGTTGCTTTGCATAAATATTGAATTTAAATGTCAGATCAGATCACAACTTACAACGGACTACTCATCCCGCTAAATATCCGAACAGTCAAATAATCTCTGGTCAAAGGTGTAATCCATAAACTCACCAAGAGAAGTGGCGAAACATAACTAATATTAGCTAATAGCAATAATAATTTATTATCTTTGTAATATCTATAACAAAATTTTTATATAAACACAATGCACAATTGATTTTATATAAAATAAAATAATGAAATTTATTATACCTTAATGCATCATAGTGCATTTTTGATATTCTCAGTCCTGGGAAAGTGAATAAAGATCCTAGTAAGCCACACCATATTGCAAGGAAGAACTTAACAACAATTTTTGAAGCTGGTCCCCTACAGTAAATATATTTATTATATATTTACATAACGTTACATAATATTATGTAACAAAAATATCACAAATAATGATAAGTCTAAAAATAATTAAAAATAAGTTAATAAATAGCTAATGAGTCCTATACTGTTTTATTCAAAGAATAAAGATTTTTAATTGTGTTATAAGGATCTAATACTGCACAAGAAGTCTTTGTATCAATATTCTTGTAGGTAACTAAGAAAAAAGCAAGGAAGAAACAAAACTATCATGAACAAAAGATAAAACATGCTTAGCTTACGTTGAAGAAAGTCCTTGAGTATCTAAAAACTGAGAAGCACTGTGATTAAAACTTGTATATGCTTTTTCCAATCCAATTTCTAGTTTGTTTTCATCTATTATAAGCACCATCATAGCAATGAGAAGATATGCAAATCCTGTAACAATGCACGTAGATCTTTCACCTATACTTTCTTCTCCTTTGAAATATTGTATCCAAAGTGAAAGTAGTACCTTACTATAACTTATGTAAGAAAAGTAAAACAAGTTGACATAATTCTTGATTATCTCTCAAGAAACAAGAAGTTTAAAATATATAAGACACATTTTATTATAAAGGATACAATGCAAAGCCCAAAACTACCAAACACCACAGTATACTGAGATTAATCTCATCTTTGATCGGATAAAAGTAATTGTATGCCTATTAAATAATAAAAGTTTGATCAATTGACAATTGTGTGTATATAAACATCTGTGTATTAAGTAAAATAGTGATGAAAACAACACCAACCTCTGTTAGTATATAAACAATAACAGCATACACAGAAAAATCCAAGAGCCATTGGTACTCTGTGTAATATTTTAAGTGTATTACATCCAGAGCAGTTATTTTTGCACTTTCAAGCTTGATATCTAGATTTCTAGGAACATGAAACACATCTCCCACTTTGCCATTTTCACTGTGCTTTCCCTTTTTGGGTTTTTCTTTAGGTACACCAGCTAATGTTCTAAGTTGCTGATCTGTTGGATACTGATATCGTTTCAATCTGGGCACATAAAATATATATACATATAAAATTTTATTACTTGTTTTATCATTGTTCTTTTTAAGTTACATAAGAAAAATATTATATTGTACAACTCTCCAATTATAAATGTAATATATGTAATTATATATATATGTACCCTGTAGAACATAAGATCCATCTTGCAAAAGAGAAATGTGGACTTAGTTTTTGTATAATACTGACCATTACAAGCGTAATGACCAGTTGTGCTCCTAAAAGAGCCTGAAAAAATATACGATACTTGTGTCTATATCATTTACATTATTTACAAGATAAAATTAAACTACAAAACAGACAGAAAAATATTTAAAAAACTACATATTATTGTGATTTTTTAAGTAAATAAATAATTGTATGTTAGAAAAATTATTTTCAAAACTGTGCAAGAAAGTTTTTAAAATTTACCATGAGTAGTACGTAAAGTTTTCGGGCAATTTAAATTTTCAAGAACGAGACTGTCTCGATTAATAACTCAAAGATGTCAATTGGCAAAAAGAGAATGAAATCGAGGAAAGACACTAATACCGCGATTAATGTTTGCTCTACCATTTTAAAAAACATTCAGCCGCTTTTGAGAGCTGGTTTTATAAATAGTCCTCTTATAAGAGTCAGTGGTCAGAGCAGAGAGAAGCCTGAGAGCGGCCAGGCCCATAAGAGAATGTAATGATTTTGCCGCTTCGTAAGTCAGCGCAATGTCTACGGGGTGATGCACATTGGCAACTACGTAGCTATGTCGACGACCTTGTCGGTGCGTACGCCACAAGTGAACATGGTTCTATTCCGTGATATGTCTACAAAATACCGTTCTATTCTGTGCAATGTGCACAAGCAAAAACAATAAGAAAAAAAAAATTTTTATTTCCAGTTAATGTTCCCCGGGGAAGGTACACAAAAATACATTTATACGAAATTAAAAATTAAAAATTGGCCGGGAACAAGACCTCCCTGGCTAAAAAGCGCAAAAACTACACAAGAGGGGCACATACTTACCGTCTCGGATGAAAGGTAAGATGCACCCCTCGTCGCGGATAGAGTACTGTGAGTACTGTGAGTACTAACTTAAGCGTTGATTGGTGGAAACAAGTGAAAAGCGGGTGGTGAGGGTAAATGGCAACCCTCACCGCTCTTCACCAATCAACGCTCGGTGTCAAAGCGCTGGTGTCTGCATGAGGATTTAGCCTTAGTAGCACTATCAAGATTTGCAATTGGCAATTTGTAAATTTCATCGGCTGGTTAAAGCCGGAAGCACACGAAAAAACTTAATCAAGATTCAAGATGTTTGCCTTAAGCAACTCAACCAATCACAGACCAGCATTTTTTTTAATGTAACCTACGTTCAAAAAGGAATTCTGGTCTGTGATTTGTTATTTTGCTTAAATAGTACAGTGAATTGACCAATTACAATTGATGAGACCGGCAATACGAGCTGTCACATGATGTTTCACATCATTGGTCGGTGCCACGATAAAGTTGTCATTGCCAGTGGTTGCCAGCGACGATATCAGGCGATACAGCTAGAGACGATAACCAGCGGTAACCTACTACGCGAGTTTGCGCGAGTCTCGTGTCCAAAGTCGTAAGTGCACGTTTGAGAAAAACTCACGCGACATGTAAAGCATGTAATTGGATTTGTTCGATATCCGTACATTCTTTTGCCTTGATGTCTTCGTGCGCCCGCGCGTGGAAATTACGCCACAAGCCTGTGTGATGATACCCGTCACGGCGGTGACGGCGAGCTGGTCGAAATCGGTGCAGAGATTCAGCCGCGAGATCAGCAAGATCCTGATTTATTGACAAAGGCAGGAAACGTCGAACAATGACGGAGAGCCTGATAAACGAGTGGCTAGCGGACTGCAAAGATGTGCCGCCGTCAGATCTGCACACGTTTGCCAGCACGCTCTCACAGGACAACGAGATCGTGCGAGCACTTTATGTGCTTTTAGAAGAGCGGACTAAATATAGCGAGGTATATAGCGCGAATATCCGTTTAATTGAATTAAATATCTTCGCATGGATTCATATATGTGTTGTTATACACTGACATTTTTTTCTTTCAATCGCTATCTTTCCTCTCATGTCAAACCATTTCTCATCGCTACTTTCGTACTCGGAAATGAGTCACGTATCACTGTGTATTTACATAGAAATGTCATCACGGTTTATTCATGCATAAAACATGTATAAATGAACATCTATATATGAGAAATGTCAAAATCAGCAAATTCCACTTGTGTATGATTTTGGGAATTAATGAAACCCTGTTCCGATTATTTATTCTGACTAGTGATTATCCAGTTTTGAACATTAATTTCAATAAGATAATTTCTGCTGCTTTAGAAACACATATGTTAACCACAGTATAGATTAGATAGTAAACTAGAATATTATAACTTATATAAAAATTATAAAAAGTGATTGCTGTAGTTTTGCATGACATCTTTTATATAATTATCCATAATTATTACCTATATATTTGCAGTTAATTATTTTGTTATTCATAAACATATATGAAGAATATATTATAATAATATATTCATATTAAAAAATATATATATGATATTTTCTTTTATAAATGCATATAAAGATATAATGTACATATAAAGATTTATATGTAAAAACACTGATATTAATTTAATGGCTTATTTGTTGCAGTTGATAGACACAGTATGCAATCAATTATATAATTTTTATCGATCTCGAGAAATAGAACTGCAAAGGTTTACTCTGCAATTTCTACCTACTCTGATATATATTTATCTAAATTCTGCTGCACATGGTGACATTAAGGTAAGATAGAATTATAAATGTCATACAATGATAATATCCCATCAATTTGTCAACAATACTATGTCATTTTTCTATTATTTTTATGTAATATCATGGTATATAATTGATATTTAAGTAAAGTTATATAATATGGAGGACAAATAACCTACATGACAAAAATGATGAACTACTATATTATGTTGATTATCTTGTTGATGCACAAAGTTGAATTATTTTTATTTAGTTTAATATTCTTAGCACAATAAAGATTTTATTGTTCACACATTATATTCTTATTGATAATTGATGTTTAATTTTCAACAGAGTTGTCGCTCTCTTGAGACTCTGTTAATTGGATTATATAATCTAGAAGTGGTAGATAAATCAGGACAACAAAAAGCAATCTCATTTAGATTACCTTCTCTTGCTATGTTATCTTCATATCATGAGGTATGTTGTTATGTTACACATATAATATCTATTTGCAAATATATATATATATTTAGTAGAAGTTTCCTTATTTTTTATTTTCAGTTCTTTATATAGTAATATAACATGTATTTGTCTAAATAGCCTGCAAGTTTAGCACCAGCTTCATTAACAGAAAGCGCAGTGCGTCGATTTGAAGAATGCAACACAAAACTTGTGAGCTGGGGTCCCTTGCAGCAAGTTGAAACACTGAATGCACAAAATAGATTAAAAGTTATGACAGCTTTGCTGTTTATTTATAATCAACAAATTGGATATATAACTAAATTTGCTTTAGAACAGTTATGCAAAGTTGCAACAAAGTAAGTTTAATGTGAAGATTTTAATCAAATATTAATATTTTTGGTTGCAATCAAATCTTATTTTTATTGCAGACTTGTTACTCAAGGGTTTATGAAACCAGGACACCATCAACGTTCTTCCTACGGCAGTGAATCTAGTTTTGTTCCGAGACTCTTACCACGTATACCAGTAACTGGTCCATTCCTCTTGGAATTTCTAAATGCTATATATTTTGCCATGTATGTGCCACACATTTTATGTTATGATTTTGACTTTATATGTGTATTGTTTAAACTTTTCTTATATTACGTATTAGAATTACCAGATAATCAGCAATGTATTATCAATGGATTGTTATATTTTTAAATAGAATTATTTGAATTTATATTTATGTCTTTGTTTACAGGTATAATGATTGTTGGTATGTAGCAAATCAAGCTGTAGAAGATATTCATAACAGAGCCTGTTACGAAGCATATCCCAATGTAATGTTAGTTACCAATGCTATACGCAACTCTGCGAGTACTGGAGCACCAGGTAATTACATCTACAGTAGAATTTTACTTGACTCAAATCAGTTATTTGTGTATAATGTAAAACTAATGTATTTTTTTATTTTTTTTATTTTATAGGTCAGCAAAACGATGGACCAATGGGAATTAGCGTTGCATTGTCTCCAGCAACTACTACACCAACTATTTCAAAGTCTATGATCACAAATGCTTCCTTTCGTACTAAAAAATTACCAGGTATGTTTTTATATTTTGTGTATATTTACTATAAAATAAAAATTTTTCTACGAAGATATGTACTAACATGTAAGGTTAGAGAACAACCTGTTGAAGATCACAGATTGTAATGTCTTTAAAAGAGCTTTGAGAAAATATACACACATTTTCTAATATTAATTATCATAAATATTAATTTACAAGACAATTTTATATACAAAATATTTATATATTCTATTTTTTATAAATTTCTTAGTAATTAAAAAAGTTTTCTATGTCTCATATAATATCTATGAGATAATGCTTAAAGTTCATAATTGAAAATCAATAATGTTTACCTGAACTTGTACATTGACGACTATTCTTGATGAATAAAGGTGCTAAAACAGAGCAGTAGCATTAACACATCATAGCTGGTCATTAAAATAGCTACCACGCATAAATAAAATCTTAACTGTGTGTTTAAATATTAGCTAAATTACACTTCCAACACATATAACATACAAATAACATACACAAACGGATATGCATGGATTGGATGTGTCGAGTATTTTTAGGCCCAAGCTTGCATGTAACATTCCTCTGAGTTTTATGAAATTGCTGAATTGACAATGTTTTTTTTTGTCCTATGAATGAATAGTTGCCCAAACAAACAGATATTGATACAAAACTGCACATGTTTATTGGCAAAATATAACGTACTATTTATGTTTTTTTTTCATCTATATGTTTAATTTCCTCGATATAACTAGTAGATATAGAATGAAACGTTTGCTGCACAAATTTGTATTATCTTTTAAAATATATGCATATGTATATATATGTATATTTTATATATATATTTTATACATATGTAATAAGTTAAAAGTTACAAAGTCCAACAAATGTGGATTGCGCGTCTATGTCATTAGACGATCTGGATGAGAAGTTATTTGCGGTCGAATTGAGCAATTGTCAAGTCGAGAAGCAGCAGCAACCGGCGGTATCCGGCAGCAGCAAACGTCGTCCATGGCATTGGAAGCATACAATTCCAAATTCAGTCGATAGGAAGGATCCCACGAGTGTGGGAAGAGCACAATCTTCCTCCTCGTTGGACAGTTCTAGACGTGGAAGTATATGCAGCAGCAGCCAAAGCTCGCCGATAAAGTCCTCTCCTAAAAAGAGCAAAGATCAACAGTTAAAGAAAATAACTGCGGACAATAGGGATGATATCGGTCAGAAAAGTCGAAAAGACAGTAGCGTAAAGTGCGATTCTACTTACCCCGACGATAGATTGGCAGCTAACGCGCATCTGTATAGTATGTTAGAAGAACAAGCTCTGGGAGAAATTATTCGTGAATCAGTGGAAAATGTATATACTGAAGACAAGAATAGATCAATCAATTTTTGCGCCACTACTGCATTATCATCAAACATATGGTATTATTACTTCAGTTACAGCACTCTAGGATGGCGTCAAAATATATCTCATCACGCTATAACTTTACATCTCAATCGCGTACAATATCATTATGTTTATTTGATGACACATTTAGCACATACGAAATGAATTCTTGTGATTCATGTGATCGTGGATGTTGTGTTCCTTTCAGAAATACCACTCTCAGCTATAACAAGCCATATACGTAAAACAAAATCTAAAAAGAAACTAGCACATGACTGGGCAGTATGCATGTCAACACGGCACATTTATCTGCTCGCACCAAAAATTTCAAGTATATTTTGCTTAATTAGAAAATGTACTTGATGTTTCCTGCCCACTAACTGTAACTTTATTTGTTTAATGTGTATTTGTGTTTTTATTTTAAATATTGTACATGCAATTTCTTTCTTCTTTGTATTGTTTTCAGCACATTGCATACACATAGTGTCTAATGGTACGCTTAAAATATGTATCTTATATATAATATTCTCAATGTTTTTTTTTCTAAAAAATTTCAAGACTTAGGGTTGAAGCACAGACTTTTGCATAATGCATAACGCATAAGGCGTGAGAGAATCAACCAATCCAGTCTTCTATTTGTATTCCCACCTCTCGTTCTAAAAGGATTGGTCGATTTTCTTATGTCTTATGCGTTATGCATTAAGCAAAGGTCTGTGCTTTGAGACAGAAAAGTTAAATTTAGTTACAAAGTTCGCAAATTATTTTGAGAATAAATACACAACGCAATCGATATTAACACTATTTGAATGTTTGATTGTATTTGTTTCTAGTCCGTGCAAACAAAAGCATGATGTATATGTATAATGCATCTTAAAAAATGTAAATGAAAAAAATGTAAATTTAAATGAATTATTAAGTAAATTATGTTAATATGAACGTTTCTCTGCCTCTATATATATCTCTCTAATATGCTTGGTACATTCAATATTATTTTTGTTATTTCTAATTTTTATAGCAAATCTGTTTTATAATACAGAGAAAACAATATCGCTTAAAAACCTTTTTTTTGTCTCCAGATGACATACCAGTTGTAAAAGATGAATCTACTGGAGAGGGTAAAGGTAATTTGGTATCAATAACGGAGGAAATTCAAGACTCAACCGAACCGAGCCGCGTTGGCTCCGTGAGACAATCGAAGGATCAAAAGACTGCTTCAAAGATTACGAACTTTCCCGTACTCGGGAAGAAACCTAAAGAGAAGGAGGGGAAAGTAACGAAGAATGTTCATGCGTTGTCTGAGAAAGAGAAAAAACTTGGTTCTCAAACTACATCGAAAGACAGCATTAAAGGTAGTTTATCAATGTTGAATAATGAACAACAACAAGTAGAAGTTGAAGGAAATGTTAACGGATGTGCGATACGAAAGAAGAATAACAGTATAGAAAATAATGCAATTATAATAGATTCAAATGCATTAATCGACAGTGAGAGACTAGCGTTAAATAACGAAAATACTGATGGTAATAACATAGAAAATTCTCTTAATTTAAGAGCGCATAACGAAACAGAGTCTATGAGTTCTTCTATTCAAGTAAGCTCTGTTTAATATTATAAGAATTAAAAAAAATTGGAAATAACAAAATGTTATATATAAATAGTAATGGGCTGAACACATTACGCGAGCGAGTAAGATCGTTCTCTTCTATCTAGCAAGTTGTCTTGTCAAACCCATGTTGCCTTTTCCTAAAGCTATTTAAAATCACACACACTATTTTCCCAATAAACATGTATATTACCAACGCATTGCAACACTTAAAAGTTAGAAATGTATATTTTTCTTGACACGCATGTAGCAATTTTAGTCGATAGTCCATTACTCTACTGATCTCCAAGGTTACCATAACAATAGGAGAGGGAACAATACAAACTAAAGGCACACGGTTGTTTTGTTAAATATTTTGTGCACACACATATTGGTGACTAATTTTTGTAATTAAATTTATAATTTATTTGATATATTTTATAAATATATGTCGATATATATGTATATATATAATCGTAATCTATATGTGTATATATATATATATATATAAATTTCTTTATTTGAATAGTTATATCGAAACTTCTCACAACACTTCTAGAAATTATAAATATAATCGAAGAAACAAGTATTATCACAACGCAATATATATTATTGTAATAATTTGTTTAACCCAGATGCGCCATGATGTATACTTGCAGCCTATTCCTCTATCTTAAATAAACAGTGCATGTTCAAATATATCTGTTACTGCTACAAGCGCAGCATAAAATGATAATGATGAGAGTAGAAAAAGAAGAAAGGAAGAAGGTTCCAAGATAAAACTGCAGTATCATTTATCTGTAAACTGGATATGTACATCTATTATAGTTGTAAAATATATTAGGCATGTCTGGGTTGAATAATAGAAAAACTTGATATTACTTTTGTCATGATTGTTCTGATATGATATTAAGGATTCCATGACAAATTATCTGGTTTTGCAAATAGTTATAAAAAAAACTATTGATATATATGTATATAAATATGTATAAGATATATGTGATTGTTGAAAATGATTATGATATATTCAAACACAAAGAGTTTATTCTCGCGTGTATGAAAGTTGATTCACGTTGAAAATAGTCAACTAGTTAGAGAAATATGCCGCTTGTGCATGAAAAGATGGGAATATGATAGTAAATATAAGTTTTCGAATACAATATTGTTTTTTATATAATATGTGAACTTTGATCTAGGCATTTTATTAGCCAGAGTTCCAAGATTTTACACCAGAGATAAAAAAGTATTTAGAAAACAATTCTAAAGGAATTAAAATATCATTCGTATAAATTAACGTATAAGTGTAAGAAATCATTATCTTTAAAAATTTAAATATTTAAATGTGTATTTGCGCACTTGGTTGGAAAGATAGATACAGTACACATTGGTTTTGAATAAGAAAAGAATGCATAAAAAAAACTTGATATTTTTACTGCGTTCAGTACTTGTCTTTTTAATATTTCGAGAAAAAGTCGAAACCATTAAAAGATACTGTGATCAATTCCCACTTTTTTATGCTCTGAGTGTAGAATTGTGTACTAATTTATTAATTATATATATATATATATGTGTGCGTGTGTGTGTGCATGTGAGTGTGTATGCGCGCGCGTATGTGCGTGTGTATTATATGAAAACTAATTGTATAGAAAGAGAAAAAAGAAAGTTTTACTTAAAAAAACCATATTGCATCGCGAACTGCATTTGTTAATCTAGGATAATTATTTCAAACTGTGAAACAATGTGTATCATGGGGATGGGACAAACCGAAATCAAGAATGCTTGTTCAAGAATTGAATTATACCTTATGGCCTATATTGTATTATTTAAAGTGTAACATGAAATGTAAAAACACAGTAAAGTTAATCAGAAGAGAGTTATAATAACAAAAAAAAAAGAGAAATAACCATAAACGCCATTACTTTATTTATGATCCTTCACATAATTTCTGATATATTTCTGATGTAACTGGAAATTTTATCACACGTTACTGACACATATCTTATTAATAATATAATGATTTTTATGTAGGAATATAATGCAAGTTACTTTTCCACACATGTTTACTTTGTATCGTTTAAATAAAACTATTTTAAGAATATTTACTGAAGTTTTTTTTAAACAATAGTTTAGTTGTGTATTATGTAACGAATATATTTATGTATATTATTTTAACACTACATACTACGTTAACACACTATAAAATGCTTGGTTCTCGTTATGAGTTTTTCAATTTTTTAATTTTAAATTCTTAGAATTTTAAGAAATTTGTTTTTTACCTTTTCCCCATAAAAGTTGAATTTTTAACTTATATAAATATATGTGATATGCGAATAATTCAAGCCGCACTTTTAAACGATCGATAGTGACTGTCGACGATAAATATCACTCCTGGAGTGCCTTTTAGAATACGAAGTGATATTCGCGATTCCGGCCAGTTATCAATTTTACAGATTCATGACTGCAAATCCTCGATTTGATCACAAAAGGAAAATAAGTAGCTCTCCGTTACATAGCAGCTAAGAAAGACGAACGGACGGATTATCTCGCGCTATCTTTCTTCATAATTCTGTTCACATAAGTGCTGGTCTTTGTCGGAGGAATTTCTTTCTTACTGCCATTTGAAAAATATAGGCTATAGGAATCAAAAGAATTGCAAAAAAGTAAAACTTTTGCATACGGATTCTTAGAAGATTAATCTCTAAGCCAATTCAAGGATTTAAGAATATAAGAATTGATAAGAATGTTATTGTGTACAAGAATACTCTCGATGAAATAAAATTCTCTTAGATTTTTGTGTTCTTGAAGTAATCTTTAGAGACTTTAAGTTTTTCTTCGCAATCCTATTCTAATATTATTGGTTTTTAATTGCTGTTGACTTGCAATTGCTGCGGTTACTGCGTTCGATATTGCAAATCGGAGGCATGTTCTTTTAACTCGAAAAATTGTTCGAATATTCGTTTAATGTGTGATTGGCCAATTCAGCTTTATTTGCGTTCGGTTTTACACCTCCAATGTCTTCGATTTGCAATGCACGAACGCAGTTAGTTTTTTTTAAAGTTTATATCATTTTTTAGTGATCGCATTTTTGTCGTTTCCTAAAATTCGTTTTGCTTCAAAAAATTGAATCATCTCCTTGTCGATGCTACGCTCGAATACGTCGACTACTACATGATATAATTACAATACGCGGAACTGACCGTGACGTGTATCAATTATTATCTGGGGATGACAATTAATACCCCAGAAATTTCGGCCACACCGGGAATAGATTATTAATAGATGATACAGTTATGTCGCGTGACGAATCGAAACCAATATCACGCTACAGAAAACACTTAAACAACGGTATTCGGCCGACCATCTTCCTGATAGTTTTGTTCAGAATGTGCAGAAACATACGCGCTCTCTTGTCAATAGATTGTTTAAGTTTTTTTCGTGTGTTTCCGGTTTTTATTTTTATTAGAAGAAAAGTCTGAGAAAGCAATGTTTTTCCGCATGCGTCGTTGCAATGATGGTTTCTCTAAACGGAGATGTTCCGCGTCTTTTCATCTGTGACAAATCGAAATTATTTTGTCGTGTAATATCTGTTGATGACATGTAATAAGACGTTATTTCTTGGAACAAAGACTTTTTATATATTTATACGCGTGTATATACATACATACATATATATATATATATATATATATATATATATGTGTATATGTACGGAAAAAAATGATGTTAAATCAACAGCATCAGTTTAATTGAAATATATCCTTCTGTTGATGCAATATTATCGAGCTACAAACACACAACAAATAATTGCTTTAAGAATCTAAATATTAAATTAATCTCATATGCAATTGAATTGAAACTATTTATTTATGCTCGTAACGTCGATTTTAATTGCAGCAACTCCATTTTTTCCGAAATATACATATATATACATACTTTGTTAGCGCAGATTAAATATACTTATATCTCTCGTAACAAAACACTTCTCTTCATAAGAAAACAAATTGGTACAAAACTATTTTTTTTTATATTACTGTTTGATAGAAGCGAAATATATTTGTTTGTTCGACGAACGTTTCAATAAGATATTGTAATGAAAAGGTTTTATTAAATGTTAGCAGCTTAAAACACTTCAAATAAAACATATTTCGAGCTTTTCTCTGTAAAATTACAAATTCTATTATACCAAGTATACATTTCCCAAACTGCAAATTGCAATTACATATAGGTATAATCAAATTTCAACGAAATTTATTATTTCGGGAAGTAGCGATCTCTTTACGTGCCGTTTCATGTTTCATTGTTCGCGCACAAACGAGATATCAGAATTTGCGTGTTTGCGCGTACGCTCGTGCCCTCCAATTCAGATTGGTATCGCGACGGAAGGTTGAGCAACTCCGGACGCCCGCTCGACTTCAAAGAGGACCGCATTGTGATATCGCACGAATCTCACCAACGATTCCGGGAATTACCGCGCTCTATATTCGCGCGTCGATCGCTCGCTCGCGTATCAATATCAGACTTCAACCAAAGCGAGGATATTAAACCCTCTCGTTCCTTCAGCCGCGCGAGCACCAATCCGCTCGTAACGCGACGACCACCCTCCGGGGAAAATCCGGGGAAATTCCTACTCACTCTCGCTGCGCGTGTACGTTTGCGACGAAGCTTATCGCCGTCGCCGCCGCTCTCGGGAATGATAATCAAATCGCGCCGGAAACTCGTGCAGGTAGAAGGACGGAACCGCGCGCGCGGTCGTCCGTAAATTCCATATGTGTGCGCGAAGTAATATGCATAGTTATTGACATCTCATGTGAGAAACAAGGGAAATTGATGAAAATTTGCACAGCCCTTGTGTTTTCTCAAATTCAAAATTCACACTTTCTCTTCTTCGTCATCATTTTCGTGTATCTAGAAACGCTTGAATGAATTGACAACATCTATAACATTTATGTGAAATTGTGTTCTCTTAAAAAGAAAGTAAGGAAATTGCTCTCGTGTTCAATTTTCTTCGTTTTACTTCCGATTCTTCCCATTTCTATTATATTATTTTAGATAAAGTACACAATGTTGAGATAAGAAGATACGTGGTTTGAACAAGATCAAAGAAGATCCATAAAATTATTAGTAATGTTACATGAAACTGTTCAAAAAGTCAAGAATTAATTTCCTAACATCAGTGGATTTCTCTGTTTTATCTCAAAACTGATGTAACTGATGTAAATAATAATAATATATTTCTTATAGAATATTTGTATAATTGCAATATTTGTATAATTGCACAAAAACTTATTACTGTAGGTAATTGAAATTAAATTTAGTTTAAAGACTGGTATTCGTTGTTAAGCTGATTGATTCAATCGACATCATGTATTGTTCTGCGGCAAACGCGTTGCGACACTCTAATAGTTTGATCCATCTTCGTGCACCGTAGTTATTGGCGATAATACATTTGTCAACGCTCTCATCGTGCATCCCACAAGAGGTTAATCAAATGAGTAATTCCGTTTGGATTATGTAAAATCAGGATCCCTTCGTTTAAACCGAGCCTATCTCGCACACGAGAAGGGAAACGAGTTCGATAGACCCTTCTTAAGCCGATGCTCGATAATTCAACGAGCGGGCGATATCCGTATTCTTACTTGAAAATCAATACGGAACTACGGCGAGCTTTCGTCGTCGGGGATCCTGACCTACCGTGCAAGGCACGTATCTGAGCTTTTTTTTTTTTTTATTGGCAGCAATTGGGGCAGGAAGCAACATCCGTTGTTCGACCACAGTCCGTAAAATACCATCTGTCCGACAGTAGTCAGAGCGTAGGAAAGGAGATACAGGGAATCCGACTGCGGAGTTAATGTTACTTCGTCGAAAGTACGAGGATTCAGACAAACGCTTTCTCTTCTCTTCTCTCTATTCTCTTTCTTGTTTTCTCTCTTTCTCTCTCTTTCTTTCCTTTTGTAAGTTTACTACTGTCGCGTTCCTTTTCTTGCGCTGACAAATGATCAAGCCATTGAGGTGTGTTCCAAGGATCTTTTATTGGAAATACTTAATTGGTGAAAACGACGGACTGATAAAGAGAAAGATACCAGTGTGATTGAATTGTGGATTAAGTTGTGTCAAGTGTCTCTCTCGGTTACGTATGTACGAAGTACGAAGCTCCTGCTTTGCATTAATTTAAAGTCAAGGAAACCTGCTACAAGTTTCATTAAGCAGCAAGTAGATCTGACTTAGATCCCGAGGGTCTACATCTCTCGCGCGAAATTGTCTCAATGAAGTAGAAAGTCTATTATCAGGACGATTTTTTTTTTATGTGTTCAACACTTAATTTAACGAGTCGAAAACAGATTTAATAGAGATCGTCCTTTCGTCAAAGACTGTTGCAGAATTAACCTGAGTCTTAGTCCTGAGATCCACGGGATTCTTATAAAGAGCTATTAGCTTGATAAGTACTGGATTTTGGCGTAGCTTTAAGCGGATTAAAGCTGAAAAAAATTGTGTTTCCACAAATATCATTGCAAAAAGCAAATTAAAAAAATTTCTGTGTGAAAATAAATATTATATTAAACTTTTGATAAGAAGAATCATATTTTTTCACAAATAAGTTTTCGCCAATTTGACGTTAATAATTAATACAATCGCAAGAAAATAATTATAAGATATATATATATATATATATAATATTCGTCTTTATCTCTCTTTCTTATCTTTTAATCAACAATTAGTTTCTTCATATCTTTTCAGTAAGCAAAAGTATTACTTTGCAAAATCGTCATGCAGGCTTTAACTCAATTCCAGTTTGCCTTTATTAATTAATTCATTATATATTTGTTTATATAATACAACGCGTTGACTTGAATTATACCTACAATATGTGAACTATATCTACCACTACTTAATGGAGTGATAATTAAGAAATATTTACTAAAATAATATTTATATGTCAGGGCAAACAAAATTTACATGATTTATTCTATATAATTGTTCGTAATAAAGTAATAATTACACGAAACTAAACATATTAGAAATAACTTTCGTAGGATAAATAAAAAAGTAAATACGTGTAACACTTTTGCTGTATATAAAATGTTTTTATATTTAATAATAGAAGTTAAAAGTTTAATAACAGAATTTAACAGAGCAGAAAATTAAAAAAAAACACAGAAAAATAAAAATTTAAAACAAAATCTTCAAAACTCTAAAAGCAACTGTGTGTGTGTGTGTGTGTGTGTGTGTGTGATTATTACAAATTTATTTACAAATTTTAAATTTATTTAATTCAAACGTCTTTCTCTTAACAAATATCTAATAAAAAAAACAATTCAGATACATATAAATGATTAAAATTGCAAATTTATTGTTTTGAGCAAAAATTATCGACAATTGCGCAATTTTTTTTAATGTAAAATAAACACTAAATGAAGATAGTATTAAAAATAATTTTCTTTAACCCTTTCAAGCCCGCAAATGATATATTTTTTAAGATAGAAATATTGTTTTTTCCAAGCAGTTATTCTAATATTCATGTATTTATATTTTTCGAATCATAATATTATAACACAATATTTTGTATTATTCACGTGTTTATGTTAACATTGTTTATAGGAAATTAACTGAAATAATCCAATAAGATTTTATAAGTGGAAAATTTTAATGGTACCATATAGCATCTCTCGAGGAGCTGGAAAGGATTAATGAGCCTTGTCCCTTAACTTGCTTTTACATTAATGCATAATTACAGGTGAAGGCTGTCCGTAATCCGCGAACACGCTGACGAAGCACATTTTGATCTTGGAAAGCCCGTGGCCCGAGATCGATTTGCCGCTGGGAAGGGCGAATTACTCCCTAAGGGTTAATGAACGGTTCATTAATGACGCACTACGACACGATCGAAAAGTCGATATGTGTATGACGCGTATCTTTCAATCAATTTATGGATAATTATTACATCTTTTATATATCCAAAAAAATGATTGATTGATGAGCTCTTGTTCACAGCAAAATTATCCTAACTGGCCTCTTCGCGAAAGATCAATCTCTTCAAGATTTAAATTATCCAACTTATAGTAAAAATTAATTAGTATTACGCTTGGTTATTGCAAGATTTGTTATTAAGATTTGTTTTAAGTGATTTAATTGGAATTGTTCACGATATAAAGTAGAATAAATCCGAAGATTCTATTATATTATTTTCTTTTTTAGAATTTATTCCTATTCATCATTATATAATGAGCAAATCCTTTTCTTTATTAATTTTAATCTAGAGAAATTCCAAATTATACCGATAAAAATAAAAATAAAAATGTTAATCTTGTTAAAAATCTAATAATTGTAAAGTGTTGTCGCGAGAAAAATTGCCACTTATGGTGAACCAACGATGAAAAACGGAAAAAAACACTTAATTGATTACAACCGGAGAACTGTATTTATACTAGTTGTTTATTTTTCATTTAATGAGAGGTTACACGGTAACCTCTTCGGAAAATCTGCTCTTGTCGTCCAGGTTGATAACTATGGCGTGTGTTCTAGCGTGGCCGGATTTACTCCTGGATTTGTCCTTCGTATCGGTTTCCTTGTTGTCTTTCCCATGACACATTTCCTTACCCATATCCTCGGTGGTGTTCTTCGTGGATATCGACACGGCAATGTCTTTGCTGACTTTTTTCGAGTCAGATGTTTCGCTGTCCCTTGGCGGATCTTGCGAGTCTCTCTTCCCGAGTTCGGTTTTCTCGATACACGCGCGACACCGACTCTCATCCTGAGAACTGATTCCTGAACAAACGTAGAATTATGTGTTTGTTCTCAAATTGTTCTACGTGTAAAATTAATAAGTATCCTGAACAGTTGAGAGAGAATTTCTACCTCGAATTTCTGGTTTACAGCAAATTTAATTTCTCCGGACGATTTTCGAGCAGTTTGTTTTATAATGCGTTTATTTTTTTTTTTTTTTCTGGTTCTGCTCAGAAGCAATTTTTTCTTCCTCCTATTTATAACTTATAAATAAATAAAACCTATACCATTATCTCACATTGATTGTTTGTGTCGAAATATCTTTTTTATCATTCCTCGCGAATTTTAACTGTTCCGCGTTCTTAAATTATTCGCACGTGTAAATCGGAAACATTCCGTTGATTTTATTTTTTAACTGTTCTACAAAGCTCCAAATACCAAATGCATTTATACAAATAAAATGTTTATCTCGATTCGTAAAACATTTGCGACAAAAATTTTATTTTCGACTCCTACTTTATGTACATCATATATATCTCACCGAAAAATCAACATGCAAATTATCTAAAAGTAATAATGGTAATAACTAACTGTAATAACTGTAAATTTTCTTTCTTACCTGCTCGGTCGTGCTCCTGGCAAGCTTGCCCAAGGTTAGTTTCTTCCGTTGATTTATTGAGATCGTTCAATTGAACGATGCTAGTTGAAATGACTTGAATGGTAGACACTTGAGTCTCAGCGCGATTTGAAGCGTCCAGCATGGCTGCTAATTTGCTGACTAGCTCTTGATTTCCTAGCAAAATGTTCTTTTCCTTCAAGATTTCTAACTGATTGAGCAAGCGACGAAACTCCTCCTGGAAAGAAGGATTTTTCTTTGCTATCTTCGTTCTACAGATTCAAAATGCAAAAGTGCTCAAATCTCCGAATTCCAGAAAACAAAGAGAAAGTGAAAGTTCCCAACGGCTTTACGATTTCCGTTTTTCAAAGTCAAAAGACAACTTTCTGGATTTCTGTATCAAACAAACTCGAAGATACTAAAAGACTCTAAATCTCCTCAGATTCTTTGTTTTTAGAAGAGTCTAATATGTCAAAAACACACAAGAGAAATCCTCCAAGATTTCTAGATTCTGAAAAGTTAATCGCAGTGTGTGTTTCAAAATGAAAAGTTGCAATAAGTTTTTAAATTATAGTATGGCTGAACAACAAAACTTTGGCAGTTCTCTCTGTACTCGAAAGACATAAACTACATTAATCGTACATAACAAAAAAATTTAATCAGAAGACAAATGGATTCCAAATCTAGCAAATAATGTTAGAGAGGAAGTACACCGCGAAACTATACATCCCAGTATACTCTCAGAGATGCGGAGGATCCGGTGAATTTCCGGTTTACCGTAGGCGGTGCTTACCGTGGCTGAGTCGCTTTCTTCGACAAAATTACCCTGTTGAAGGGATATCGAGTTGCTAGTCTGGTTGCTAGTGCCCTGCGGACGACCGCTTTTCCCCAGGAATTTGCCGGTCGTGCCGCAAAGTTTGCCGATCGTCTCCTCCTTTCCTCCACCGCGGAACACCACGTAAGCCTTCGTTAAATGCGACGTATGTAACAACCAAACTTACGCAGGACCATTTCTATTCAGGCTACTACGAGAGAAGTTTGCGGTAATCCCGCATACGAGAAAACCGAAGCAAATGGAAAATGAAGCGGAAATTGCACGATTTAATCTCATTTCGCGCCGATTGAATTTTATTTTAGCTGCCTGCAATACACCGCAATTCCAATTTTTCAACGGTAAATTTTTCAGTAATGAAATTGATTTCTCTTACATTTTTGAAAATTCTATTTAACGAATATAGATATTACTTACTTTTTTATTCACTTTATCTTACGCATTTTTATTCACTTAAAATTATTTTCAAAATCGGATTTGTATCAATTTAAAGCTTAATTTACACCTATCTAAAAATGCTTCAAAAACTTAAGAATTTCTGCAAATGTTGCAAAAAAAAAGAGATGATTTGACAATGTCAAATTCATTCAAAGAACCTGTTAAAACGTTTTGCTAATTAATAAGCGAGTCAGATAACAGTACTACTCAGCGCTTAAGAACATATCGATATAGAAAGACATGCTGATGAATGTTGGTGAAATATAGTTAGTGCGATGCAATAATGCGCGATATATAACGATTATGTGTCGCACTATAAACACGTATAAATAATGTATCTTACTTTACTGCCGAATATCAGGCACAGCAGCAATGTGACGGTAAGCTGGGTATGGCAGAAAAATATGATGTACAATAAATCCGGATTGGCCGGCGATTGCAGGAACAACCTGCAGCAACGGGAAAGAAATTATTCAAAGCTGTTAGTCGCACGAAGCGCTATCGTGACGTAAGAACGCGAAGCGTTATACCAAGTGTCCCAGATCTTCCCTTATTTTTATTTGTTTTATCATCTCGAAAATGCAACTTGCATTCTTGATACTAGATCCGGACGGGAGGTGTTTCGTATTCACTGCGTAAAGTTTTAATGGCAGACACATTTCGCAACGTCTCAAAGCTTTGTGACGCAAGATCTGTGACACGTATTTGAATACAAATCCTGCAAAACTTCATCTTTTCACTTCTGTATATGATAAAAAACACATATTGCTAAAACTTTCGAACGTCATGTGGTTACAGTCTGTGGTAGTTAAACTTCCATTAGGAAAACTTCGTCACACAGACTTTTTTGTCACTAAACTGCAGTTAAAGTGAAATACACTTTCGAAATTATTGACACAAAATTTAAATTAAAAAAAAAAACAAAAAAAAAAAAACAAAAAAAAAACAAGAACTTCTTTATGAAAACTGGACTTGCATTACTCAATTTAGAGTTAAATTTCTGAAATCTGATTTTTCTCAGAGAATTTAATTAAGGAAATGCCATTACTGCGTTAAACCTTACCGACTCTTAATTACAGAAAATGATTGAAATGTAATATATAGTACTATACACTTCATTAATAGCCTTTTCAGAAACATTCAGGAATGAATAAATTTCGAGTTTCAGACACTTACGAACACAATGAAGCCTTACGAGGGCGTTCGCCCGAGAAACTATAATTGGTCGTTCTGAATAGCGAACAGGAAGAAAAAGGCGATCGTATAACGCGGAACTTACATTGAAACGTTGAGGAAGACTGATAGTAGAAATTCGTTGTAAATTGCCATTGAAATGAATCGACTCTCATTAAACTCCGATGGAGTTTTTCTTACTACGATGCACAAGCGGATGCCCCACACAAGGAACATCACCTCGACTGAAATCACGCGAAATTCCAAGTTATATTAGTCCTCAGTGACAATAAATGTTGTTTCGTTTCCGTAAACCGGCAGAGTCGTATCTAGTATAATATTATTTTTTTTACGTTTACGTCGCTGTGTGAAATTCCAAACAATTTCCGTCTTTTTTCAAGAAATCTATATACACATGTGTGTATGTATATACACACATCTACTTGAAACGTTAATTTATGCTACGTTCTAGTTACGGCTCTGGAACAAAAGTGTGACAGATCTATGAATTTAATGGTCTGAAAAATTATTGTCTGTATGTACGCGCGTGTAAACGTGCTATTCAAGATGCGACATATTTAAGTGCACAAATTTTTCACAAATCAATTCGGAGATTATTGCAAGAACAATAAGATTCTCTTCTCTCCGATGAGATAAACACGAATTAATCACAATGCGAAGTCTTTCTCTCTCTTTCTCATCTCCGATGCACTATCCATCTTGATTTAAAATTGTGTTTGACCATCTGCAGTATTAGTAAATCAATATGGCTCACATATGCACAGACAGAATATTCCACATTCCATATATTATACATATATCGCACCTATAATACGTTATGATCCTTTATGATGCCGTATTAGCTGCGAAACATGCGCGCAACACCGAAATACCTAATTGGATGTAAATTAATCCGATATACATACACATTCCACGGAAATAATTTTCCCAATGAAAGAGGAGCGTCGTGTGTATCGTGTGTGCGTTACAGCCATTCGATATAAACATTTTACGATACGTGCAGGTGAAACTGACAACGGGAATGGGTAATGCGGACAAATGCGACCCTGCCACGTATAATACAGGAACTTATGGATATGGCGAGGCAAGGGTGCAATGAGACGAATGCCCGCTTTTACGCCTCGTTTACGGCATATCCCGGAAGTATCGCGCTTTTTTTTTCTCCGCTAAACATTCGGCAAATGCACGGGATGAATATATCGCGCAATTTATTTATTTTGAGCGCCATCCATCTTCATAACTTCCTGGTTTTTGCTAAACTTTCTCCTTCTCTTCACAAATATCGAATATTTTCAGTAAATAAGCTTCACGAGCTAATATCCTAGGTTAAAATAATGTTTACTCGGCGGAGCTTGAAAGGCGAGCTTGAAATTTAATTCATCAAAACTCTCCAACTTTCGATCGCATTCTTATACACACGCTACGAGGGATCGATCATTTTATAAAAGCAAAGTTAATCCACACCCGCGCCTGCTTCCTGTATTATGCACCGTGGCACCGCATTCATATTTCACCGGTGCGATACAGTTTGCGATTACACGAGTCTCAGCTTTTGAGAGACAGAGCGTGCAAAAAACCAAAGGGGATTAAACGCGAGTTGATATCCCTCTGTTTTTTTTTGCTTTTTTTTTGTTTTTTTTTTTTCTACGCAAACGTGCGAGCAATGCATTGCACGGAACGGCACTCACGAGTAGTGAAACTGTGGTCCCACCAGTCGGTTTGGCAGAGATACGCTTTGAGATCGTCGGCGGTCCTGCCGACGATTACGACGGGCGGGGCGACCAGTGTCCTTATGCTCAGAAACACGCTGAACGTCAGAACGATAATGCCAAGCCGTTTCAACAGACTCGCGTCCGTTATTTTCACAGCTTTCGCCGATTTCACTCGGAAGATCACGGATATTCTGCAACCGGTAATCACGAATCTTTTGTAAAAAAAAAATAATCACATTCTTATAGTTTTTAAAATATAAAGAAATTGTGAAAATAGATAAAAAAATAAAAAATAAAAAATTTAAATTTATTTTTCGGAAAACTGAAATGTGTGAGAAGAAATGTATTTACAGGAAAAGTCAAGAGACACAAGCAATAATAATGAAGCAAAAATAGCGTGTTGAAGTAAAGTGCACTTACCGCCACGTTTTGAGCATGAGTGCTCCGTATGTAAGGGAAAAGCCAATTTCTCGTAGCCATACGCGCACAGTGCACGTAATGATGTTTGGCCTGGGATACATAACTATGGTCTGAAACAAGCAAATGCACATTCTGCAAAGCGATGTTGTGTGATCACTTTCAACAAACACGCGTGTCGCGTGACGCACACATCTCGCTATCTGCTCGCTTCTATTAGTCTGAATTTTAATGACGTCATTTCGACTAGTGCGGACGAATTACTCCATCATCAGCGTCAAATCTTAATTAAGTATTAAATATCGAGAAGCGCTACACGTAAAAAAACTATTTTATTAATTTCCTATCGAGTTTTCGTCTATGTTATTATTCATGCAGTGCTGCAATGTGAAAGCAAGCATTTTTATTTTAAATTTTAAAATAAAACATTAAAAACTGATAAAAATTAACGCGAATAATATGAGAATCTCTCTTATGGAGCTTGTAATTAAACACAGAGTAGAAAAAGATTAAAAAAAAAAAAAAACCAGAATTTGCGCCGAACAAGCGCTTTCGAGCGATTTTTCTCCTGTGTAACATGAGCGCTCCAACATGAATCTACCATATAAATTTCGACGCAGACTTACAGACAAGTTCTGTAATTCTTAGAAAAATAACGATAATGTTTTCGCAATAAAAAAGAGGAAACGAGCAGAAAAGAATCACACTGAAATACACATATTTTTGTGAAATATGAAGTTATTCTACGCTATTTTTCTTTTTCACGTTTGAGAAATTAAAACTCTCTCTCGATGATAGCGCATGGTCTATAAAACATTATAAAGTCGTGAAACAGTTTATTTAACATGGAGAGAAAAGAAACGACGGGACAAAAAAGAAATTACAAGCGGCTCGCACGCATCGCAAAATTCATTGGCGGTTTATTTCGACTTTCCGAGTCGCATCGTGTACGTACAACACAATTTAGCGCGACGGGTTCTCTCTCGTCGAGATATAATGCTCAAGTTTAGTGAGAGATACGGAAAATGCACCTCCCGTTAGCGGGGTAAATGACGTACCATTAAGAATAGTACTTTAGGTTTAAGCGAAGCCATCCGAGAGTTCGTATCTCGTAAGAGCAAACATTACGTAGGCACGCTGTCTTACTTTCCTACGAGGAGAACAAGAGCTCTCTATTCGGAGCACTTGAGTTACGTTTGCCGCACGTTGATACCTAACATCTTCGCGGCTGAGCCATTATCTGACCGGAAAAACCACACCGCTATTTCTCCCACATCACTGACACACGATCACACTTGAAACTCAAAAATGTCCAAAAAGCTCAAATATTTAACTCTGTACTCGGAGTGTTTAGACAGAGATTTTGGGGGATAAAATGGCGTCGTGTTCATGCCAACTCATGCCAAATTACATATCTACATATATGCGTGTGTGTGTGTGTTAAAACTTTAATTGCAGTTTTGTTGATCCGACAACATATAATTTTGCAGAATTTTCTAAGAACATATTTGCCATTCCACCTGAGCTTTTCAGAAGGAAATTCTGTAATCTTATTATGTATGTTTAATGCACTTTGTGCGATACGGTATCATGTATGGTGTCATATGCAAGCAGTCACCTCGCTGCACAAACACTTTCCGTAAACACTAAGTGTTTGAACTAGTTTCTGCCTAATTACAACAATTTGAAGTTTATTATCGAATAATTACTCAGCAAAATAACGTAACGCTTGTTCGAACGCGTTATTATAAATAAACAATTATTAACTGATGGGATGAGAGTCCCATCGCTAAATATCGCGCGTGTATGAACGCATGTAAAATTAATTGTTTAAATAAAATGCTCGATGTCGCAAGCAGATATTTCGGAAGTTTTGTTGCAAAAAAAAAAAAAAAAAGCAGAAAAGAGAAAATTCAAGGTTGAGCGTACATGGATGACTCTTGCAGATTCAAACTCATACAAATGACTTCGTCCAAGGAATGGTACCGAATTCGATAAAGCGGGTTTGTGAAATGTGATAGAAATTCTGCTATCAATCTGATATATCACGTGAGAACGTGCATGGAATATCGCACTGTCACTACGAGTCAAAACCCAGAATACCCTAGAATCAGACATCCGAAATTATTTTATGCTTTACGTGACTGATAGCAGAGAAAGAGAAAGAGAGGAAGAGAAAGAGAAAGAGAGAGAAAGAAAAAGTGTGAGAGAGAGCCTTCGTCATATTACAGAAACATGCTTCATCTAATAATAAACCAAACACACACACAATATCGCATATTATAACAAGCATTTCCGTCAGTTTCTGATATTGTTGACACAATTTCAAAGTGTTTCTCACGAATGATTACAAAGATTTATTGAATTATTTGAGAGAAATTTAATTAATTAACAATTTTCATTGTAAAAATGTTGAATATGCCGTAACAAAACAACTTTATTATTTCCGATATTAAATACACGTCCTGGAAATTAAATATCTCGAAAAGCTAGAATTACCGCCAATTAGCAAGATGGTTAATAATTCCCACAAAAACTTTATCGGACTAAAGCGTCACGCGGCAACGAATGATATGTCCGATAGATCCGCTTTAATTAGGAGAGCATGAAGGTCATTAACTGGTGAACACACGTATGTACTCGTGACCGATGCGAGCGCCGATACGGGGAATTATGCGTTATCATAATTGGCGTACGGGGCGCGTGCATACATTAGGTAGGTAGTAGTCACAACAGATGCGGTTGCAGTCGGTGCGGGGAGGCTGTGGCGTCGTTTCTGCGCAGCGCGACACACGTGAGAAAGCTTTGTTATCGGACTCGGGCGAGGCTTGCAATCCTCATGAATATGAAACGCGTACGGGGAAAACGCCGACGTGCAACGCAACTGCGGCTAGCTGCTCGTACTTACTGTGCAGTATATGAAGAAGGCGCCGAGGACAATCACGCGCAACAAAACCGGGCTGGCCGCCCGCACCACCTGTAACAAATCATTTAGCTCGTTTATTCACGCGCCAGTTACTGGCGTTTGTTCGCGCTTCATGACAGCGGAAACCAAAAATGCGTAAATAAAATTAGCGTCGGCGGAAGCAGCGGGCGGAAGAGCTCGCTTTTTCCTCCTCAGAGGCCAAACATAACAAGCATAACAAAAATTACGAGTGATCGATTTTATAGTTTTTTCTCGGCTTTACACACATTATCGTGTGGAATTGTATTTTTTTTTTTATATGTTGGCACGCGGTAGATAAATCTCTTAGAAGTTTTAAAAATACATTATTTAAATACATATTAAAAATACATTCTTTTGTGTTTAGGTATTTGAGGATAACTCTCTGTCAGCAATCAGATCATTATCATTTAATTTTGCTTTTGAATTATTTGTAAGTGTGAAATTTGTTGGCTGTGTATAATCGCATGTTCGGTGTATTACCGATGCATAGAATTTCTCACTGTCACATTCTGCGTTAGATATTTATTATTTAAAATAATCTTCTTTTCCTCTGTGAAAATGCTTTATTTATATTGCCAGCTGCTTTCCCGCATATTGTGCTCCGCGTGCTCGGGTTTATAAAATACACACGTTTTCCGCACATGAAATGAAACGGGGTCGCATATCCAAGTACACCCGTTGTTCATTTCAGTCGATTCTGTTGACAACACAATAACATATTTACTTCAGTAAAACACGTGTAGTTTACAAGACATTTTTAATTCTCGCGTTTCGTGTTTGCCACAAAATTACAGCTGACAGTTTTATCATGAATCGCTTAATGTAGATTCCACGTTATATAACGTTAAAGAAAGAATGGATAGTAATGATGATGAAACACACCTTGTGTGTGCGGTACACAATAAATTTATTAGCAAGTGCTGTACTAACGCGCGATAATGTTTAAATAAGCAGACCGCAAAGAACGGCGGAACATTTTAAGCGCAGATTTCAAGCGTGTTATTACGATCAGAGCGACTGAATTCTAAAGTCGATAGCGAGTTACAAGTTATTCGTCTCATTCATTCGCACTTTCATACAATATGCAAGAAACGTAAAGGTCTTTCTCGAGCAATGAGGAAGTCCGCAAAATCCGTCGCAGGGCGAATACTAGGAGAGAGAATAATAGCGAATAAAGTGAGTTAAACTTTCGTCCCCCGCAACACACAAAGCTAATTTCCCGTTCGCGTGTCCTGACTGTTTCATTCGCGCATCGCGGAACAGACTTATTTGTTGCTTCCGTTCCATCCCGTTTTGCACAAAAAATAAATTACTAAATACAAAAAAAGAGAAGAAGAAAAGCTCTTAACCCTCTCTCGGGAAATTACATGAACCATTACGAGCGGTAAGTACTGTTTCCTTTCCCGCGAAAGGCGAAAGACGATTTACACGAATTACCAAAGCGATAAGTTCGGAAGAACGAGCGTGCATAGTTCACCAACTTTTTCGAGAGATGAACATATCGTAACAAGGTTTCCAACGAAAAACAATTACTTCATTTGGTTGAGAGGCTTCGCCGCTTAAAAAAATTGCGCGACCGTAAGAACTCTTTAAAATTCCCCCCCTTTTTTTTAACCGCGTTTTATTATTACAAGATTAATTATGAATAATCCTTTTTTCTTTTTTTTTCTCTCTCTCTCTCTTTTCGGGATTAATGACTCTCAAATTTGTAAGCAATTAGAAATTTAAACGACCAGAATTTCAAAGAATTAACTTTTTAACCGCGGAAGTACACCGCGGATTCGGTTAACGCGAGTAACGAATACAATGGCACGACCGAGACTCGTGCAATTTACGGCATAAACTTGCGGGAGTATTATTGTTGTATGAACTTGAGTGATCACTTGAGCAGAATATCAGAGAGATGCAACTTGCAACGTGAGTTCATAACAATACACCGCGGTCAGGATATCGTTAAGAAGCAATTTACGGCGGATTGATTTCAGAGAATGAGAGACAGTTAAAGCCCCAAGAGGATGTTCCAAGAAAATTTATGGTTGTCGAATTACACATGACGGTCTATTATTACTTTATTATCACACACAATATGAAAGGATTCCATTTCTCCTGTACTTTGAGATTTTCCTAAGGGAATCTGGGAAGTGGTACAGAGTTGTTTCCGGGAAACAACTCTGTAATGGGAAAGCTTCTTGTTATATATAGAGTAGTATGAATTCTAGGTGTGTGTGAGACGTAATAATACACATGAGTTCTATTATTCTGATTTCGAGATAATCCACACCACATCCGCGAACGCGGACGATTATTACGACTAGTAGGATATACACATTCTATTTGAGATATATATACATATATGTGCATACGTGCGCGTGCATAAGTATATATAGCATCTGCCACTTCATAAGACAGATTACGCCGCGATATTAAGCTTGTAAATCGTGACTCGAATATGCGACTAGATGCTTGCGGAACAACATCAAATGACCGAATTTGCCTTGCTTCGCCGTTTATCTTCCACAACTCAGATTTATTAATGGAGCCAAGAGCACAAGTAGGAAACGACGATTATGTTCCGTTCTCCTCTTTGTCTCGTCATCTAAATCTAATTAAAACGCATATAAACTTCAATTATATACGTCATGCGTAATTAAATATATATTTTGTTGTCTTTAGTTTGCAGCAAATGAGCAGAGAGAGAGAGAGAGAACATACGGATTTTTGTTGGTCTAACAATTCTGTATTACTTTGTGATTCGTTTAAAAAAATGTAATCTTCAGTTATATAGATACACGTCTCACACACAACATCCTCTACAAACTTCCATTAGATGTTCATTAGACGTCACACAAAGCTATGGACGTCCATTAGACGTCTAATGGACGTTATGTGTGAAATCTAAGCGTAAAAAAACAAAGAGAAAAGATAAATTCGTTCCTGCAGTGTAATAATCCACTTGTTCGTTTCTTTCGTTTTGCTAATACAAAAAAAAAAACAAAAAACAAAAAACAAAAAAACGAAGGGACGCGAACTTTTTGATCAACTCAATGCTTTATCCCGCGTCAGATCGTTTTTCACAAGAGCTTACGGGAATGCCATGCGATTTTAATGCGCAGGATTCTCAAAACATGTCGCGTATTTCAAGCTCGAATTCTATCCTGAAGAAAATCAAGAGGCTGGAGAGCGCGCGGTGTGGAATCCCATTTCGCGCGTGCGACAACGGGTTTGCCTTGCCACCAATTTTGGGATTACAGTGACAGTGTGCCGTGGAAAATCTGGCCGCTTCTCCATGCGAGATTCAACGAAACCCGTTGCGAATTCCGCAAAATTATCATCTAAAACGCGCCGCGCACCGTGTGAGAATCTCGCTCACTAACAACATCTCCTTCTTCTCGTTCTCCTTTTAGCTACTCGCCACTTTCAATTAAAGCGTAATTCTCGCGAGGATCGTTCATGTTGCTTTTTCGCATTATTGCGCGTATCTCATGAAAGCGGAAGATTTTATGTACGGAATGATTTATACTTACGGTTTTTCATGTGTATCGTGCCGCTACAGTTCAGAGACGCGATAAAAAGTTACAAGCTGCAAATGCTTAAATATCAACCACCACGAGAGCGTCGTCAAATATATATACAATATGTGTTACACGGTAATTTGCAAAACTTTAAAACTACAATATAATAATAAAACAAACAAATATAATAATAAACAACATACATATGCGAAAACAAAAGTTGCGTTAGTATTGAATAAAAGTTTTCACACATTTTTCGCAAACATTTTCTCTCATTCATCGCTTTCAGCGATGTTGAATTCAAAAGTCGCGCCTGCTTTTCAAATAACAGAATTCCGAAGCTAATGCAAAAATTCCAGGAAATTCGCTGCGGGCTGTTATTGCGTTAATTAGTGCCGGATCGTAGAGTGCCTCTTTGATATTCGGACAAGCCGAAAGGCAGTGCTGCGCTTCGCTCTCGCAAAGGCAAAGACCGAGGTGGCATTTCACCCGCACGCGAGACCAACGCGAGAACAAGAGCTGCGACGAACGAAGGTGTCGGAAGTTCAGAAGGTCTAATTAACGCCTCGTGGTCAAAAGGAATTCGCAATATTCGCTTCATATGGTACATAATGTAGTTTGAAGAGCTGGTAATGAGAAAAAAAATAAAACCGCGAAGTAAACACTTGATCGAGAATTTAATGTAATTACAGGAACCGGATATGAAAATTTTTCACGTGCCTATATTTATTCATTCGCTCCAATTATCACTAGAAATTTCATTTCAACTCTTTTTTATATGAATAATAAATAATTAATAAGTTTTTAAATACATAAAATTGCGATAAACGTGTGTGATTATTTACGCTACACAATGCGAATAATTCCCGAATGGCACGAGTACAATTGTGAAATATACAAGCGTCGTGACATAATTATTAAATCGCGGCGGGCCACTCATTCATCAGACAACGTTTAAAGAGACCCTTGCACACAATCCGGAAGCTTTACACATCCGGGATAAGAGCCTTTCGAATCATGCGCGATATCGGAGCCTGTGATCTAAGCTGAACAAGATTAACGTGTTAACCTCGATTTATCCGATCGGCTATTAAGATTACCCGTAATGCAACAGCGACACTACTTCCGAGCTTTTGTCGCGTTGTTCAAGTATCCTCTTATGCAAATGAGTTGGTCTGAACGTGTTAAATGAATTCAAGATTCCCGGATTACACACTTTCAGTATTCGATTTCCGTCAAAATCTACGAATTATGTTTCTCACACAATCGCAACATAATTCGATGAACGTTGTTTGCTTTATTACCGCGACAACAAGCATAACTAAAACCGTACTACGTGTAAAAAATATGTTATGCTTGTTTACATCAAGAAAGACGTGTTCCGCATTTAAGAGATTAGATTAAGATGTTTGTTGGAAACTTATTGTTTCACTTCTTCCACTTTTTTCTGAACGATGTTCTGTTTCTTTTCCTTGCGACAGTAATATCATTTATCTTAAATCAATAGAAGAATATATTTCGTTGATAAGCTTTTCTTCTTTAAAAGAGAAGAAACAAATCCGCTTGTTAATCAAGCAGCAGTACTTGCGTCAAATTATTAAAAAGCAGATTACTTTGGTTAGACAAGATTAAAAGCGCGCTAATATTAATCCGCGGATTTCTCTTTCAGTTTGTTTACTGAAATATGGAGCGCGTAATTAACGAAGTGAAGGGCGCTTGCACACAGCGCGTTGTTACCTTATTTGTGAAAGCGCCAAGTTGTAAAACGTCTGTACTGTTTTCCGTAAGTAAAAGTCGCCACTGTGCCATTCATATCTTGAAAAACTTTACCGTGAAAAAGTTTGTATGTGTGAGTTTTACCTTCACATGGCCGTATTTCCAAGTGAAAAGAGCGACGGCTGGCAGGCAAGCGATGATGCAGCACTCCAGGATCAGTATCGCCGTCCGCATTAGCCAATTCAGAGATACGACGCAAGGCGAGCCGTCATCGCAGAACTCGCACCCTTCGGCGCACGGAAGGCATTCGAACACCCCGCTCTCGGCATATTGGCTCTTTTCACCCTGTTGACAAACGTGAAATTATTTTCCTTCGGGAAAAGCCTCGGTGAAGTGCAAATCTCACCGAGGAGAAATGCAAAATGTCCGCAAAGCGCTGTCCTTTAATATTAGTCACGGGAAAACTAAAAGCGCCGGAGCATAGAGAATCTTTGTCTTTTTAAAAAGGGGAATTATAAATTGGAAAGTTTTTTAAATTTTATAATTATTACAAAAGTTACATCACAAGTTCTAATTATCTCGACGTGCAATATATATAAGCGGTATCTCGCACAAAAGACTGAGGAATGAGAGAGGTTCTTTCATTTCTCATTATTTTCGCGAGTACTCCATACGAAAGTGTAAAGAATAATAATTTCTGCGCTTCCTCTTTTTGACGTCCTCTCCCACGGTCGACAAAATGCGCACATCAACACGGTCCGCCGGTGTTCACCGAAAATAAAAAAGATGACACGTCGTTAATATCCAGAATTCTGGTTATTAAGGATATTCGGCGAAGAGATGTCACCCATTGTAACCGTTGCGGTTACAAACGGTCGTGCCAACTACTGAAGGGCGCGACTTGGAAAATGGTTTTATCGTCGCGCAACGATGGAACTGCCCGTCAAATCACAAAAGATACGTAACTCGCGGTGACAATAGATGCCATCGCGCGTTTTGCTGTCGATATCCATTTTGCTTCTGCGATCGCAGAAGTGACGGCTGGTCCGACGGGCGTGAAAACTGTGTTGGAAAAAAAACTCGCTTCTCCCGCGTAATAGAATGTACGATAACACGTGTTACGACGCGCGCGTAATGTCGCAAACGCCCGCCAGAACGGTTTAATTGCGCTCTCGCGACAATCTTTTTTCGTTTCGCAATTCTATTTTTGAAAAACTGAATGGAGAATTCAGTGCTATGAGCGTAACAGACTGTCACGCGGAAATTGTGTTAAAATAATTTTTGTACACTATAATAACACGCACGAACTTAGTTTCTGGGAATATGTATAATGTGAAAAAATATAACATATTTTTCTCTGCTCATAAATTCAGATAAAATTTGTAATTAAACAAAGACAATTAAGTTTAAATAAAGGTCTCCTACAAACAATATAATTTTTAAACTTAACTTATTTTTATTGAGTTGTTAATTAAAAAATACAAATTCATTAAAAATGTTTCGAGTTTTATTAGGATTTTTCATCAGCCAAATATAAACTAATAGTATAAGATAGTAAAAACTTGATGCCTTGTATTGTAAATAAAAAAATGTTTTTTAATTTTGTCTTGAAAGATTGAATAAATATTGATAGTGAAAAACGATACATGTATAACTATATATATATATATATATAGGTATGTATATATAGATGGAACTATATAGATGCAAAATAATAAATTGTCGATTTAATCTCTATATTCTCTATAGGTATTCACAAATTGATAGTCGATACAGGTATGATAAAGGGTTTCACTACAACCATTAATGAAATTTGACAGATTCTTTGATTAACTGTGTGAACTTTAATTATGACAAAATCGATTTCAAATTTGCCAGAGAAACTATTAAAAAAGACAAAGACAAATATTTGCGCAAATGTTATCTGACGCAAAAAACATGTGTGTCATATTAACACAATAAAAGTTTCTGTGATAAAAATCGTCATTATACAGGAAATTCTTGAACGATATTAAAAACGTTAACACAAATTACCAAACGACATTGTTCTGCGGAATGTAAAGAAGCGGAGAAAAGCTCTGTGTACAGCTTTATAAACCACTTACCATCATTAATTTCTCGTATTCTTCCTCTACGACCGTGCCATTGTAGTACCTCTTGTCCGATTTCGTGTCCGGGTAGTAGAAACCTCGTTTGCATACGCATCGGTAACTTCCGCGACGGAAACCGAGGCCGGAAATGGCAATACACTGCGAACAGAAGAGACAAAACGATCAATCATATATCTAATCAATTCATAGATATATCTAATTTTTCCGTTACTACTGGTGACTATACAGATATATAGATAAAAATTTATTGAATCCCCTTGGGATTTAAAACAATCCCTCCCCTCACAATTTATACGGAACACAAATTTCCTTATAATTATCTTACGCATTATCTTACTCACTAACTTACAAACTACTTTACGATCTAAACTTCCTTACTAATACACACATTCCAATTCTACTCTCGGACTTCCGTTTCCGCTTACTTCTAATATTAAAATATTATCAAAATACATTCTCGCAATCTTCCTCTCTCTCTCTCTCTTCCTCATTCTCTCTTCCTTTTGATTATGTTTTCTATATTATACATATTTCCAGAAACTATATAATTATCATAATTTTTTTCATCGAAAGTTTAAAAAAAAGTTACACAAGGGATGCTTTTTTATATGTATTTACACCACAGACACAAGCACTATTGATTTTATGTATCTCACATATATACATACTGCATTGTCAAAATTACACATTTCTATGATTTGTCTAATTGTTTCTGCAAATATATTTTTTGTTTTGCCTTGCTTCTTCTCACTTCCGATCGCTCTTCATTTTTTTCTCTTTTAAAACCGATATTTCCTTCATATTTTTTAAAGTATTTTTTTTATTATTTTTTATTCCGATTCCAGGCAATTGCTTATTTTTTATTCTTTCTTCATTTTATTCTCTTGAGATATTGATTGCATTTGTAAATGTTTTTATTGACATTCCGTTCGTAATTTCACACCAATTCCAATATAGCAGCTCAAGATGTATACGAAGCAAATAACATGGAAACCTCGCTCGAGATCTCGCACCTTGCATTTTACATACGCATATACAATATAACTCCGATATACGTTTCATACGTAACTAATACATGTAACATAACCGCGAAAATAACCAATCAGCCACGCGGGAAGGTGTCAACAATACTTCGAGATTACTTCAAGATATGCGAATATTGATTCACACGGATTTTCCATGAAAGAAAGAAAAAGAAAGATGGAATAGAGACACAATTTTGAGAAAAGTTTCTAACTTGAGTTTTGTTTTTTTAGCTTTGATCTGCGCGCGCTTCTAACACGTCGAACACAAACGGAACGTAGCGCGTTTTAGCTGATCCAAAAACTTATTTTATTTAGAAACCGTTGAGCGGTGAAAATCTACGATGCGGAAAATGTAAAAACATTACAAACAAAAGTTAACGACAAGTTCAGACCTTTGCTACGTCAGTAGTCTCCCATGAAATCGGCGACTGTGAGAGAAAGTACGTGACTCACAATATAAAAATTTAAATATTATTCTACGCAGAGAACAGAATATTCGAATATTCAAGCGTTTTACAGAGAGAGAAAGAGAGAGAGAGAGAGAAACAGATAGACAGAGAAAGAAAGAGACAAAGAGGAATTTAACCCAAACATTTTTAAACCCTTCGTGATCCGCGTATTTTCTTGCGAGCTTCACAGGATGAAAAGGTAAAACACGTCGATAAAGCACGCGGTTTATTACGAGAGAAGTAAAAACTTGCCGCGCGAGCACGTAGGGCTTTTCCGCGTGACGGAAGTCGGGAAGCAGCAATGTGTGTATTGCGCGGCAGGGTCGAGAGCGGCATTTACAAATAGAGCCGATTGCCACGCGGAAAAACTTCTCTCGGACGGTTTTGTTTCGTTCGGTGCGTGTCCGACACAGAAAGGCTTACTCATGGGGAAACATTGATCCCGTAATGTATACAACGATAAAGCGAGAAATTAGCATTACCTCGGTGGTGCGCTTTTTGCACTTGTCGCTGGCGGCGAATATGTTCAACTGCGTAGATCCCGTCGGCAACGGGCACTGATCTATGTCTACCCGACGAAGATCGATGTCGATACCGCTGGTGCCTCTGCAAACGATAAATCAAACATTTTGCGATTAAACCTAGGAGTTGAGTAAGACGGACCTTACTACGCTTGAACAAGTCCCGTCTTGCCCTATCAAGAAGATGCGAAATCTCTCCTGAGAAAGCGAGCGAGGAAGCGTGTGAACGTCAACGCTATTTATCGAGATTGGATTAGTAGTGGAAACTAACGTCTGTTTTTACTGTAGTTTAAGTAGCTCTTAGCAATAGCAACACCGTTCGTAACTGCTGTTTGTCTAACGAACAAAGTTTGTCGAACTTCAGATAACTGACGTTTTCCGCGTCCTTAGATACGAGTTCAGCTTCCTTCGTCTTACTTTGCTCTATATGTTGTTGTCAGAACATTAACAAATGGAAGAAATGTTATATGTATTTTAAGACACAAAAATACATATAAAAATACATTGACTGTGCGTGTGTGTGCACACACAAAAATTGCAAATAGGTTTTAGAATCCGATCCTGTGTGGGAAAAGTTGCTTCACGTCGCGAAACTGTGAAATCTCATATTGTGAAGGAATTTTTACAATTTTTCTTCCCCCTCGTAATGTTCTGTTCTTTTCTTATATATGTAATGTTTAATGTCAAATCAAATTCTGCCGCTTCATGTTTTCTGATGCATAATTCAACATTGCAGATTATGCGTGCATTATATATATATATCTTCTGCTTATTCTCACCTCGTGTTTAATTCGATAATCCTGTAGTATAAAACGCAATATGGCAACATTGCCACGAGAAACAGATGTAAGACATCGATATCGATTTCGCAATATCCGATAAAGACAGAATACATAATTTGTGTCGGTTTTTCTTTGAATTTAAAACGACAATTTCTTACTTGAACATACCTTACTCTCGCGTATAACTCGTTTTATTAAAAAAATCAGTCTCTCAAACATTATTTTAATGTTTATATTATCTCTAAAACCTGCGGCACTAGTTCGTTAAGCTGTTTGTTGTACAATATATGTTTGTATGTTTGAATGTTTCAAATTTAACACCTCGATATCTGACATTATCGTTAGCATTTCTCTGTGATTTTCGCTTCTGCTGACAGAATAATAGTGTCATAGGTCTGCGACACACCTTGTGTATAACGAACACCGGTGCTTCACTTGCCCTCTCCCACCAATAGTTGGCCGGTATCGATTCTTGATTTGCAAGAATTACGACGCATTCGCATGCGTTGCAGTCGCGCTGATAACAAATTTCCTTTAAACGGATATTGCATTCTTCGGAACGCGATATAGCCCTCGTTCTTTTCCGACTGCCCGCATTTACCATGATTTCTGCGTGCAACGATCCGTGAAATTTTGCATTTTTGGATTCACACATAGGAACGGAATAGCGTGACGTTATTTCCGACATGCGATTGCAAATTTTCGCGACCTATTGCGAACATATCGTTTGGATATATGTATCGCAAATGGTTATTTTCACTTAGTTCAGAGTGAAAATGTGTTTCATGCATAATGAAGCAAGAGCACTTTAATTCGCTTGAATGTGACTAACAACAGATAAAATTTAATTTTTTTTAATTACATGGACGTTGAATGTGAATTTGAGTAACTCAATCTCAAGCTCATCAATGGCAAATTTAAAACATATAAATCGAAAAAAAAATATTTTCAATTCGTTCCTAGTGAAATATTTAAGTTTTTTTTTGTTTCAGAGATATACAGTATTTGTTGAAAGATGTTTCGACAAATGTGAAATCGAGAGATAGTAAAAAAAAAAATATTTTAACATATCTCTCACCAAAAATAAAATAACCGTACAAAACTTCGATCTCTTTTTTAATGTTTCACCTGATACGCATTTGAAATGTGTATTTTGAATATTTGCATTAAAAAAATATACATGATAATAATTTCACAGTTTATTCACAAGTCAATGTCTTTCATTTTAAACGCCAGAAAAAAATTCAGTTCTGAACAGAAAAAATTTTCTTTGATTGTTTTATAATATTTAATTCGTTTGTTCATTGTAAACTCATTTGATAACTTCATGACGTGATGTCTATGATTATATTCGTGCGCGAACTGAAGCACATACAGCGTATGTGCGTTTTAAAAAAATAAACTAAAATCACTACAAGGGACAGATATGAAAATGGCAATATAACAGACCGCCTATATCACGAACATGCCTTTACTGTTATAAAATTGCAAGAATATTTGCCAGTACTGCCGGCAGAACTGAATCACGAAAGATTAGTATTTCCTGCTTCCCATGTTGGAGGCTAGTAACAATTAATATCGCTATATTGTTTCGTAGAAAGAGAGAAAGAGAGAAGAGAGAAGAGAGAAGAGAACAAAGTCCAGCTTCGTTGACACAGAACTTCAAATAGCTGCTTTCAGAACGAAACTAAAAGCTCTCCAAACGATTAAATCATTGTACATAACTAAGTTCCATTCATATTTTGAATTACTTTTCGTCTCTCATGTGACATATTTGTAATATGTTTAACTTTGCTATTAAAATAAATCAATTTACTGAATGTTGCTTGTTATTCCATCTATTTTTGTTATCTTTGCAAGAATTTATATTATAAAGTTGTTATTTTTAACTGTAACTAGCGATAAAACTTTATTATAAATATATGTTTAGTTTTTATAATCTCTTGATCGACTAATTTCTCTTGTACTCTATAATTACATCTCGATTTTATTTACGTAAAAACAGATAATTGATTGAATTATATTTTATGCAAAGATTGACCACAACAATAATGTTACAGTTGGTTGGATTCTCTCTATATTGTATAACCCAATTAATCTTAGCAAAAGAATAACATATAATAACACGTCTCTCTGTCTCTCTCTTTCTCTCTTAGTCAATATAAATATTTGATTACTGTGAAAAATCTGTTTACAGCGGAAATAAAATTAAATAAATTAAAGTAAATTAATAAAAATAAAATTCACACATATAAATACAATACAAAATAGAATTATGAGGTAAATTTGGCTATATTATATAGATGTTGATTATTAGTTATGTAGAGTTAAATATTGTCTAGCACTATTTTAGTTTGTAATTAAAAAAATTTTGATCTTCTATGTTTTTACTTTATACAAAATCTAGTTCAATATAAATTTAATTAAAATATAATTTTTCTATAGATATTTAAAAATTAAAAATTTATGACAATATAGGGGATGTACAGTTAATCTCTAATTAAATTCTTGTTTAAAAAATTGTTTGAGTTTAACTCGAAAAAATTCTAAGCTAAAAAGAAAGTATATGCGATTGGTTTTAAGTATTTTGTACATAGATATGTGAAAGAAAGAACATATTTAAATTATAAAAATTTTTTATTGTGCACACGTATGTCTGTGTGTGTGTGTGTGTGTACGCGTGTGTGTAAACTATAAGAAGTTTCTATAAGCTATATGATATCTGCATACTTCATCACTAGAAAGGTGAGAAATGCTGAAAATATCTCGGCCTCGTGTTTCTCAAATTGGTCATATCGATTATTGATTGCTGCTCGAATGCCTGGCTTTCAGCGAGTTCCAAATTATCATCGCTTTCTCGAAAACACGATTTAATCTTCTATTAAGTCAAGTGAAGTTACTTTTGTTATAGTTTCATTTCTTGTACGAGTTTGTAATAATTAACATAAGATTGATTTAAAGTAGAACACTTATCATTAAGAAAACAGTCACTTTCTACCACATTTCTCTCTGAGAAAATAGTTACATATATACACTCAATAATAACCGGTAACAACCGCATTACTTTTCATAGCCACGTAAAGCAAGTTGTCTCTTCTTCGACTAAGTCGAAAAATCTTTTACTATTTTACGAGTTTCATAATAATTAATGAGTTATTAATTTATAAAGATTCGCGAAAGAGCTTGTGCGAAGAGTGCTCACAATTGCTAGACGAGCGACGACATAATGAGAAGAGGTTTGGTTTTTAAACAAAAATAAAGAATTAACAAATAATAAATAATATTAATAAAGGTAAATTAATAACCATTGTTTATAGATCATTTCTCCCATTGAGTGGCTGCGCATCTAGTGTCAACTCGTAAAACACTGTTTTTACGATAGACACACGTTTACTGTCGCGGATCTTCAGAAATTAATAACTTATTAATTATTTTGCGAAACTCGCAAAATGATAAAGATCTTTTTGACTTAGTACAACTCGCTCTTTGTGTCCATAAGAAGTGATGCGTTAATATAGGACATATGGAAAAAACCAGAATGTTGTAAAATTTTTTGACACAGCCGAAGTGTAAAATTATAATAGATTGGGTCATTTAGAGCAGAAAAATCGTGTGCCTTTTTGCAAAATTCGCAATATTTATTAAGTTATTAATTAATTAATAAGAACCAATGGGGTACGTGGGAAGCGATGGTCTAAATTCTATAGGTGTGTATAAAACCATACAATTTTTCAGAAAATCAATAAATCAATATCAGCTGATAGCGAGAAGCCGTACCACATGTCGCTGCGTTCCTCCATTGGTTGCTAGGAGACTGTACGAAGTAAGCAATTTTTCTTTACAACTGAAAAATTGCATAGTTTTATACACGCCTACAGAGTCATGTTTATCATTTCTAACGCTCTTATTGACTCAAATTAATTAATTACTATCTTACTAGTGCAACGATTGAAAAATTATACATAACTTTTCTGCTCAGATTTATCCAATCTACTTTTACATTTCAGGCTGTGTCAAAAAGTTTCAGACACATTACATACGTATACAATCATACGTATGTGTATATAAAACTATTTCAAAAAATTAGTATATTTTAAAATTATATTAACTTTTTTGTTAGATTAAAAATAGCACAACTCTTTTTATTAAAAAAACCTTTTATTAAATTTGATTTTAAATAAAAAATTTAATATTTTATGAAACATTATATACAAATTCTGAAAAAAAATCTTTGTTTCAGAATCGTGAAACAAAACAGTTTTATTTGCGACACATCAATTTTACGTAAATTCGAATAGCAATTTACCGCTAATTGGTTTCAATTGATTTTGTCTGCTCATTCGCGTTGTGTTTATTTATTTACACGCCATTCTGCGAGAGAGGCGCGCACGTGTGTTTCATTACCCCCGAGTTGCTCCGTAAGAATGTCGGGACGTGACGTGTATAATTATCGACGCTTAATTCCGGCGCAAGTTATATCGAGATAATAAGGTAACCGGTAAACGTATAAATTAGGCGCGCATGTGCCTCGGAGGTTTTAGCAAACTCCCGATGCCGTGGTAACGCGGTGACCCGTGCCGAAAGCCCAGGCCGGTTACCGTATTACAAATTAGATTCGCTAACTCTTCTCTAGCAGATAATTCATTTAAGCGTCCGGCGCGAAATAGAGCAGGAAACTCGATGGTCCCCGACTAAGTGGATTTTTCAGCCGTATACAGAACTGACGTAATTATCTGTAATCATAATGATATCACACCCGAGTCTACACTCACCCAAGTCAAGTATCCGAGAAACTTGGGAACAAGCAAGCCGGAAACGTAAGATACAAGATGTAACCGACTGCTTTTCTTTCCAGTCGCTTGATTTTTCAACGAAGTTGAAACAATCTTTTCTTCGGGGAAGTCCAATAGATTAAACATTTACTTGTATCCGTGTATAATCGTAAATAAAAGAATTTCAAATAAATATACAACTTTTTTAAATAGAAATTTGCGCGCTCTCTCTCTTTTTCTATTTTAGAAATTTGTTTCTATTATTTTCTATATTTTTAAGAAATAAAAAAATAAAATTAATGCACTCGTGATTGTTATCGAATTTTTACTAAAGATTAACTCGAAGAAAAACATCTAGTGTGGAAGAAAATATACGATCGAAAACACTTAATATATATGGTTTTACCATAATCTCTACTTTACCTGGATCCTAATTTGCTTAAGTATTAATTTTCTTGGATCTTAACATGCTTAGGCGCTAACTTCCGTGAATACCAAATTCCTGGCACTCAGATTTCAAGGAGTGGCATATAAGACTTGGCTTTGATCCTAGTTTGCTTAGATAGTTATTGGCCTAGATACTAATTTGCTTAGAATTTAGGTTTTCTCTATTAATAAATAAGTACTTTTATTTAACATTTTTTCAGAAATTTTGGATTTAACATTGTGTAATTTTTTTCTTCTCATTCGAAGAGATCAATGAAACCGAAAATATATAGGTACTTGAAACTTTTTATGCAAAACATCTTGACATTCACAAAATGTTAGATCTAATAATTGAGAAACACCCATTTCTATATCCATCGAAAACGTGGATGTTTAGGAGAGATTCTAAAATTGAAATTGACCACTTGAACTAAAAGAAGCAAGATTAAGATCCAATTAAATATTTAGAAATTAAAAAAACAAAGTTAAAGAAAAAATCTAGAACAATATTAATATATAGTAGTAAAGTCAACTTTAGTTCTATACAAATAAGAAACGAATTATACATTCAAGTTGATTATATACCTATATACATAGTTTGTTATTTACATTTTAAATGAATATTCAAGAATTCTTTCTGTACCAGAATGAAATAAATTTAATTAAATTTTATAAATAATAACAATAAAAAGAGAAATAAAATAATAAAAATAATAATAAAAATAAAAACTGAGGGTAAAACTGGTAGATAAATACAAAAAGAACTAGAGAAAAATGCAACGTCAGAGATTTAATGGCCGTTTTAATGAACACTCGCAGCTTCGTTTGCGAGTTTCGCATTCGAGACGGTAAGAAATTTAGTTTCAGCTTTGCCTCCCAGAAGAATTTGTCACGTCTATGAAACCGGGATTTCCGTCAGCTTGCACTTGATGCGAAGTAAACGGTGCACGAACGCGAAGATACGCGGGGATGAGAGAAGGATGGCAAAGAGAAATTCCCGATGGAGAGAAAGAGATACGACACAGTACCGAATGTTATCATCTTCGCGTCTTTGTCATTGTCGTCGTTTTGATTTTGTTCACAATTCGTTGACGAAATGCTTTTGCGAGACATGATTCATAATACGAAGTATATTGAGGTACGTAAAGTCTATTGATATTTTTGATTATCGACAACAATCGCATTTTCAGAAGCAAACATTTTTATGTTGAACAGCGCACAAAATGTCAAAATTTTCGCACAATAGACTATAGAAAATAATAACTTTTGACTAAACTCCTTTTTTTATGAAAATTTCTAACAAGTGTTATATACAATATATTAATATTTCTTAGCATAATTTCTTCGAAAAACAATTTGGAAATTAAATTTTTGAATATGTAATCTTGTATATTTTACAATTTTTCAGTTATAAGTCATATAGAGAAAAAGGAAGAGAGAGAGAGAGAGAGAGAGAGAGAGAGGCATGCTAAGAACGAGCTTGTGGGAACGAAATTTTGTTAAAACTAACTAAGCAAAGGCGGTCGCGAGAACAATTTCGTTTACCAACAAGGTAAGCGTCCTCGTAGTTTCTACAAAGCATTGCGTCCTTTTCCTCAGCATTCCTGTTGTCGAGGAGGCGACTAGTCTTAAATTGACTGTCGCGACCCTTCACTCAAAAGTTTGCGTATTAAGATAATTAAACAAAAAAAAAATAAAAAAACAAAAATAAAAACATGAACAAAATTTTCGGATTTTCTTCAATTTACTGTAGAGTTTGTTGTTTCTCGAAGAGATTTTTTCTGCATTTTATAATATTCCAGACTGATGTGTTATATATATATCAGTTTGACTTATCGGAAAATATGCTACTGTAGAGAGAAGTAACAGACAGACACAATCTCATTTCTGTACGAAGTAGTCGAATCGCGTGCATTAGAGATTATATTTCACTCGAATCCTTTTTGAGCCGAGCTGCGAAAATGAAGCTTTTTTAAAGATGCTAATTTTTAATATCTTTTACGTCATAATTGTTTTGCTAAGTAGTCGGAATAAACGCAGAACAAGATAATAAAGATTTGTACATGTAACCGCGTTTGTTCTCTCTTCCCAAGTACGGAAATTGTACTCTTAGAAAGAGTCCGGCAAATTCTATCTCGGCACTCGAGATTTGATCTCATTCTACTGTAAAATGTGATTTACGTTACTTTCAATAAACTCTCGTTAATGTACAAAATATAATTAAACTTCCTCAAAAGTTTCATTTATGCTATAATATGTAATCATTGTTTCAATATTTTTGAAGACAAGCTTCGTTATTCAGCAATTTAAACGTAACTGGATGAATATACATATTCTATATTTGTGAATATAACACAGTTTGAATGTTCCGCTTTGGCAGTGCAAAACGACATCATTTTTGCGCCATGATATCGATCTAGCAAGATATGTCGTCTCTGGTTCGCGCGCAGCAACGATCCAATGACGTTTTCTCAGGAATTTTTTCCATTTCGATAGCCTAATTGTAGCCCATTGTAACCACGTTTCATTCTTCGCTGAGGCACTTTCAATCTGCCGGAATCTATTTTACATTCGATCTCTACAGGGAACATTTGCCATTGGTAATTTGATTACACTCTTCATGGAAAAGTGGCACGTTAGAAATTATTTAATGAGATTTGCTTAAAACTTGAATGGGGCGAGATGTCAGTTTTGGCGCAAGTAACACAAATTTAAACGGGAGGAACCTCTCCAAAAAGACACATAAAATGTGTCATGTGTCCTCATGTGATAACATTACATTTTTTTGCTTAGATGAAATTTCTGTTATTACCGATTATTTCTTTTCGAAATTTTCAACATATAAAACTTTGAAAAATGACATCTCTTTAATTTTTAATCCTAATAATATCTCCGATATTACATATCTTACATATGTGCGTAACACGTTGACAAGTTAATTATAAACTGTCGCTTTTAAATTTTAGAAAGTGCTCGTAAATGTCAACATGCCATGTTTTTTTATCGAAGCTATTTCATATACACAACTAACACAATAGTAGCAACCTACATTATAGAAGAGAATATTCCTCTGTATTTAGTAAGCGAGATATAAGCTTTGTGACAATATCTGATGTGATATCTAATGAGTTTTTTGTTCGAATGTGAATGTCATCTTTCTAGAAATAAGATTTTCTTTTACATGTATTATTACATGTATTATTATTGTATTTAAAGTTATTTCTGTTGGTGAGAAATAACTTTAAATACAATAATAATACAGAAATAATTTTTCCAGTTTGCAATTGTCTTAAAGAGAAATACATTGAACAAATCAATAATTATTTCTTAATAGAGGAATTTGCAGCAATGGTGGTTCTACTTTTCTTCGAACTTCGAGAAAGTTAATCTTGCAAAGTAAATGACAAAGCAGTAAATTTAGATTGATTTTCTTGAGTTCTCACAAAAAGTGGGTTAGGTGCAATGCACGCGCGCGTTTTATTTAACCGTACACTTTAATCGCTCGGTAACCGAACTATTTTTCTCTCGCGGATGTGAAACGCTTCGTATATATGTATGTGTACTTGGCGAATGGAAGTCCGTGAGATTTCGCCACTTCCCACTAGAAGATTAAAGCGGAATCTTTAGTAATCGATCGGCATGCTCTCCTCTATTTGTCTGTAACGCTATTCACCGCTACGCGACAGCTGCAATTTCGAGAGTCTAACTCATTGCAACAGCGTTCCGTTCTTCACGGCCACGGTTTGTAGTACGAATTGACTTTTGCGCGACGATAACGGCAGAAACGTTTGCCTTTCGTCCCGCAATAGTCTTCAAGAGTGCTTAGTCGTTCAAGCTGAAGAGACGCGCGCGAACGTTTCTAATCCGTTCGGAATCCGCTTCGAATGAAGTGCAATGATGAGGGAACTCATCGCGATAACGTCTGACACATCAATTGATAGCGAACGATAACGATAAGACCGGCGTACCGAGTATCGAACGAATAAGAAGAAAAAGATGACGTGAAAAATGTGATAATTTGTGTTCGTCGAAAGATAACATTCCACGTGCCAATATAATGTATTGTAGATATATATATTTATTCTTTACTGCGTCGCAATCGCACGAATATCACCAAGCAGAATCTCTCAAGTGACTATATGCGCGCCTACAAATCTTACAATCTTTTTGGTAAGTAAACTTTGTCCTTTTTTTTGGATTTTTTAACTAGATAATAAATGACGTCTGAGTTATGCAAGAAACCGTATTGATAATCTTTTACAACAGAAAAAAACTAAAGCAAACCGAATACTTGATAACACACTGACATTTTTAGAATATGTTTATGAGTAGCTTATGAAACTCAAAGGAATTAAAGTAATAACTACTTTAATATCATAATTAAAAATTTTTAGTATGTTATTCAAATGTGGTTTATGTATGAATATATAGCAGAGAACTGTTATTTTAATAGGATAAAGGAAAATCCAAATTGAGTATGAAAAACGGCCAATTGGAACCAGATGCAGGGTCTTATTTGCAATAAATAAAGACGATATATTGTC